>JAECUM010038021.1:0-10896 GCA_016617855.1 Megalonaias nervosa
AAAAAAAAAAAAACAAACTATAAGTCAATTATCAGGTACTCTAGTATAGCCTTAGCTACAAAAAAAATCAATGATTCCCACACTGGAAATGAATTTTTAAAAACGTTGTTTACTCAAATTACCACGCAGGCCAAGTATGACCTTGATTATGACCAGTGATTTTCACTTTGTGTTTACCAATTCTGAATCAAGGTTAGGAACTAGGTCAGCTAAAAGTACAATGTAGCAATAGTGATTATGTACTGAACTGATCTCAATTTTCAGAAAATATGTCAAATCCAGTGAGTAAAGTTATCATTAAAATAACATGTAATGAAATAAAAATAAAATAAAAAAATTAAAACTAACACACAAGTAATTTAATTGCATATACGTAACAATGGCTATTACCGATTACCGGTAAGTGTCTAAATTGCACGCAGGTAGTGTTCCGGAAAGATCTTCATGCAGCAAAATTGCACATTTTAATAAACAGGAGATATCAGACCAACATATCGTCCACCGGTATCAACACAGGTTTAGGAGTGTTGATTTATCGGACTAGGCTCGGGTCACAATTAGTTTTCCTATCGAGTCACTTCATTTGTTTCTCAATAGTGAGCTTTCAAATCTGTCTAAATCCTAATAAATCATATGCTAATCTAAAATAGCTTCAAAAATGAATTCACGGTGAAGTTGGTCTCATAGGTTATCTCCGACACACACACAGACAGCCACACCAAAATGCTCATATTCTAGAGAATAAACAATTACCTTTAAATCAATACCAAGAATGTTTAAATCTAACTCTCGTGTCTCTACCAAACTAAAAGAGAAAAAAAGCTCTAAAACAGACTTGGACTTAACCGGAAGTAATAAATGTGATCCGAGTCCATGTAAACAAGTAGACAGATTGCTCAGTTTCCTTTTCTTGTTTCTAGAACAGTCCATTTCATTAAAACTGTGTCATCTGCGTCCAACATTTTCAATGTCTAGTTTTAATGTTTATTTTAAAAAATGTAATAAAAATGATTAAGTTCTGTTCATTTTGATATCATTGGTTTTTGTTTTAAAAACATAAACAACTAAAATAGAGCTTGTTTTGAGACTTAACTCCTAAACTTGCGGAATTATTGGGACTATGAAAGACAGGGAACTACATCACGGCTATTGTTTGAAAATATAGACTCGCTATTCAAATATGACGACGATGTTGCTAAAAAAATGCACGTTGCTTCAAAACAACAAGTTCACAATGTTATTAGGTTAGAAATTATAAATTGATAAATGAAATAACTAAGTTTTGCTTATTTTGATATCCTGGTTTCTGTTGTAAAAATAGACATGGGGTACAAACAAAACTGGCGGGTGTACGAATATTATACTATGATAGACCGGGTCTGGTGTAAGAATTCTACCATTTATGAAATTTGAAAGACATTGAAAATATTGACGCATACGACAGTTTTAATGAAATCGAGTAGTCTGGGGTAATTTTGTCTCTTCGTATAATTTATTTACTTCAGGTTATTGCCTTATTTTAAACTTTTAGCTCACGTCAGCCACCAGTGCTTAAAGAGTGACCGCTGTATTGTGAAGTTGTTTTGCGTTAGCAAAATGAACAATGGAGAGAATGTTGGCATGCCTCTATGCTACTTTCACGTACTGTGCGCTGAAATTTCTTTGAATAATGTACTTATGGAAATTTGAAACGATCTATGCACAGAACTAAGTACACTCTTTTAAGCAGTTCTTAAACTAGGGAAAATGAATTTTGCTAGACAAGATAATACCACCTTTTACAATGAATTAATAACAAACTATATATAACGTAAAAGAAAAAATGAAGATATCGGCTATTTATTTCTTTTTTTTTTTTAATTTTTTTTTTTTAAATTATCTTTAAGTCCAGGAAGTGAAACAGACCAAGCAGAGCTAATAGTTTCTTAATAGATGCGCGTCAGAAGTAAGGCAAAGCTGTATAATTTATATCCCAAATTACACATATCGAAATTAAGGTACTTAAAAGTTCTGTTAACAAAACTTAAGATATACATTATCTTTTTAAAATAGACAGGATAACTAATGTGGCAAAACTGGGAAATTATTTTCCCTGTGTAAAATATGAAACTCTAGATCGCCACATATACGAATAATGTAGTGCGAATAGAATGGATGGGACATAAAGAATTGTAAATAACTATGTATGTACATATATATAGTTTACCACTCATTGCCGATCTTATTAGCTAATTAACGAGCGATTATCATAGTGATTTATTGTTCACTGACATTAACGTGTGAATCAACTTCACGTCGGCGATATGTCTTTGTTGCAGATCTCGATTCTTATACGCAATGTCATGGACATGGCATGCCTGATTAATCGCACTTATTGGATGCTCTCCTGGTTTTTGGCTGGTTGCGATTGTCTAGCCTAATATCAAGTCGGGTTCGAGGACCACAATAATTATATCCAGTAAGTTGTTTTTCGCCAGGATACTTAGCACATGGAGTTCCTGGCAGTTTTCCGACTGCAGAAGCGATGCTAGCATTGCTGCCTACAACTCTATACCTTTTTCTGCCACAGTTTACACACATAGCTCTAAAGCACACGTCGACGATTCTTTGTCGTTGTTGTTGTTAGCGAGCTGGTACTGGTGGAACCTTTCCATCGAACACAATATAGATCCATATAATTATCATATTTGTACAACATAGATGTCAATGATTTTTCGGCAACACTCGAACATGAGACAACTAAACATAATCCGGCATTCGATGATGCCCCGCTGGTCGATGATCTCGATGGCAACATTAACAACCTTGTAGTGTACGACATTGTCATGTTCGACAAAAAAATCCAGCCCGATATTTCGCAAGGTAGACACAAAAACACCGACGTGATTTACGTCACACAGCGGTACACTGAGATCCCAAGGTCATTAGATATAACTGCAATTTGCTGTCCGTCTGTAATGATATTGATACACACACACGCTAAGAAATATTCATCAGATTTGGTGTTCCAGCGACATGGATATGATTAAGTTTAAGAATTTTTTTTTGTACATGCGCGTAAGATGCCGCATGGATTTATAGCAATATGCATGACGCCCGCTCACGATATTGCATTGGTCTTGATAAAATATTTATGTGACTAAGTAACACCGACTTAATCTTATCTTTGCACGGCAAATTTATACTGTAGTTTAGCGATAGTTATCTCGTACTGAGAATAATCATATTTTAAGTTTCTTATTGGCTCCGGTTAAATCGGCGTTTTCGGCAGTTAATCTTTCGTTGACCTCCGTTAATTTAACATTCTGATCGTATAGGATTTTATACGAGTTACAGTCATTGTCCAACTGATTAATACGCACATTTAGATCTGAGTTCTCGGACGTGAGTTCATTAAAACTAGCGGTTAATTTATCATTTTGTGAATTGAGTGCAGTCACCTATTTCTTTAGTGCTCGTGCATTCTTAGCGGGGACGCTGCACTCCTCTGTAAGTTGTTCATAATCGTCAAATGTCTTATTATGGGTCTGAACGTTAAGTTCGTATTTAATATTGAGTTCATCAAAATCATCCTCGCAGTTAGAGTATTTTTTAGGTCCGCGGAAAGCTTGTCAATCTCCAATATCTTGGCTTTGATAATGTCATGTAGTCACCGGTGCTCGTCTCAGTATTGTTGAACGTAAGACGCCCTGAGATCCCAGTCATAATAACGTGATGAGCTGTGAGGTCAGATTTAACGAGCACGGTAAAGCAGGCCACCGTGCAAGCTCATGTTGGGCATCTTTGGGAATGTACTTTACACCAATCCTTGTTTTCATGTCATTGACAATTCTGCATAGATGATTGAAGCCCATTTTAAGTTTTCAAGCGACAGCTATCTTTTGGTACCGTTTCTAAGTCTGCCTTGATTTGCTCAATGTCCCCGGGAGTTTTTGCAGTTCCGCGTGGCATTATTATTAAGCACGGATAGAATTTATTTTTACATAGAAAAATCAAGTGCAAAAATGATGAGAAAAAAAAGATTGTGCGCTTGAGATTATTAAGAATGGATAACCATGAGCAGCAACAATGGTGCTCAACCTTCGCCAAATATGTTTACAAAACCCCGACAATGACCGATCACACTCATAGTTTAATACTCTGCCCTGTACTTGGCAGCACTTTGGCTGCAATATGCCACCTCAGTCATCGTCGTGTTCAGCTCGCGCTGATGCAGGGACGGATTTCGAAATGGACACCCCTATGGCTTGATCTGTCCAGTCGCCCTGCTGCTGATCCCATTGTTTATCTTAGGATAAAAAATATTGTATGTTACAATCACATTGTGTATGTCCACATAACTACGGTCCTTGAATGCACAATACATGATGTAAATGTACCTATCTCATACTCAGGTACATGAGTGCTCACTGCTGCACTGCAGATCCCAGGGCTTACTAAAGGATAAGTATGGTATGGTAAAAAAACATTGTATATCCAAACATTAATACAGCCTTTAGATGTACAATAACTGATTACTACTGAGTACTATTGATCTCTGGACATAATTGAGGATAAATATTGTTAGACAAATGACATTGTATATATAACTGAAATTATCCTCATTTTATTCATTCAAATAAAACATATAATAAAAACTAGATCACCTGGGGCTTGAAAAATAGGAAAAAGTTGAAAACTTGAAAGAAATGTTCTGGTGTTTAACATTTTGTTGTTTTGTTTAGTTTGGTTGTAACTATTTCAAAGAAGTTCAAAACACAAATAAAGGTATAAAAACCAAGTAAAATGAATATTCACCTAGCAGAAATAAACCTTTGGTTTCCTTGTTAAAGACATCAAAGGACTGAATCTGGCTCTGAGCTGTAATAGGGCAGGCATATTGGGTTTATAGATTAGAGATTCCAATAAATTTTGTTCATAGATAATAGAGGTTTCAAGAAATGTCGTAAAGATTGGTGATCAATTTTATCCAAGAACAAGGGTATTTTTCTACATATTAAAAGATCATTATTTCTTTAAAAGTGAATTTCATGTTCATTCAGTGTGGAGTACAGGAAAAGAAACTTTCAATGAGTTAAGAAAAGATTCATTTTCTTTCTGACTAGTGTATCATAAGACCTTGAGACTGCACACGATTGATGACATCACATGAAAAGAACGGGTGGTGACTCAGGAAAAAAAATTGACAATTTGTTGATCTTGGTCCAGATGTTTCTGCATTGAAACAGTAACATTTACATGACTTTAAGACTGCTTCCATCTCCAAGTCATTTCATAAGTGAAGGTACCCGTATTTTATGTATTTTAGCGTACTCTTTAATTTTTCGTACACAATCCAGTTATTAAAATAATAATTATTTAAATGTATCATATTTTTTCGTACATGTCACTTTGTATTTTTCGAAAACATCCATTAAATTAACGGACATAACATTTATACTAAGACTATTTACGTTTGCAAAAAGATCGAAAATACCGTATTGCCATTTTGTTTTTACAAAAATTAATAATTACTTGTCCTTATAACATCTGTTGTATGGACAACGGCTTCAATAGAACATTGACAGATTTTCATTTCCCTAAAGAGAGACTCATTTCACAACTGGCAGCCTCGCTGATTTGACCTCTCCTGTTGATTCTTGCCCGCAAACTGGTTTCAAAAGGAATAACCAAAGCGCTAAGCATGTTTAATTACTGTGTAAATAACATTGCATAGCCATGTGGTGGTTGTGACAATGTACATGGTAATTAAAACAATAATGAATTGTTGATTTAGCGGTACTTATTGATAATAAAATATAGTAGGGTCGTAATAGATGAGGATTATCACACACGTCAGGTAACTGAAAATACAGTCTTTTTTCTCTTTGCAAAAGCTACAAATAAAAACTACCTGAATAAATACGGCCTTGTACACTGACAAATTTTGTTTCATCTCTCTTTCTCGCACACACACATACACACACACACACAAGCTCGCTCACGCGCATTAACAAAAACGTGATTTCAAGTCCTTTATTTTTCATTGCAATTTGATAATGAGATTATTGTTGCTGCAAAAATACAAGTTGTACTTAATATTTTGACAATGTGGACTCATAACGTTGCGTACAGTTTACAGGAAATAATACCCATACCTAATACATGTTCAAACCATCTTAATCATTTTGGCAACATTCCACAACATAACAGCTACATATGCTCTAAAGGTAAATGAGCTTGTATACTGAGACATAATTCTCTCTCTCTCGTTCACTAATAATATCAAAAATCTTTTTGAGTACTTTTATTTTTATTGTAATTAGATTCTTGAGTTGAGAACAGAATGAGACAGAAAATGGACGTTTACTTTGTACGTTTGTACTGTTAGGTTGTCGAGTAGCGTGTGTTCTGTATAACTTGTTCAGGTACGATCACTTTATTTTTCGTACACGGTCAGTACCACTAAATGATAATTGTTTATTTTACATATAATTTTTCGTACACTGAAATTAATAATTATTTTTTCGTTTACGAAAAATTATATGAAATTCGGTAGATTATTATAGCTCTGTGGTTTAGTTTGGTTAACTTTTTATCTGAACCATTATAGGATTAAATATCGATATTACATTTGTATTCTATGAAAGTAACAGTCTCATTGTTTGAAAACCATTTCATTAACTGTCCAAACCGCTCCGGTGGTCTAGTGGTTAGAGCATCCGCCTCGGATGATTGAGGTTGTGAGTTCTATCGCAGGCCTAGTCATACCAAAGACTTACAAAAATGGTTCTAACACCTGCCTCGCTTGGCGCTCAGCATTAAGAGGTTAGTGTTAGAGCTGGTCGGCCTCGTGTCATAATAATGCGACTGGGTGGGACATCATGCTACATGTCTGCGGCATGATTCCCCACTTCTAGACATCACAATAAACTGCCACACTGCAGGCATCGTAGCAATATGGCTGCAAAAAATACATATGACTGTTAAAGCTACGTTAAGAATCCAAATCACACACACACACACACACACACACACACACGAACTGTCCATGGGGACCACAATTCAATGAAATTGCGATGGTTATTAAAATAGGATTATATGGTGTGACCTGGATCATACAGTTTATGGTCAAAATGAGCATCCACCAGAAAAAATGATATCGCATAATAGTACAGTGTCATTTCAAATGGCCACTGTATTGATAAGACTCATTCTGCCATCACGGTTTTATGAGTGTGCACTCATGAACTTAATATTTTATTACAATTCTTTAGTCTTAAACTAAGTAATAGAAAAGAACAAAATCCAACAAGTTTTGTAAATTCAACAAATAATTTATTTCCCTAGAATACAAAGTGAAAATTTAAAAAGAACCTGCAGTATTGAGAATTAAACTAATAGTCCAGGAATGTTCTATCCCCATTCCAAATGAATAAAGATCTAATTAAATTCAAGTAGTGTTCAAAATAAGATCCAGAACTGAAGGCATTGATATGCATGTTGTCTTAAATGTGCTGATGTACCAATGGCCTGAAGTGTGATGGTGTGCCAACAGTCTTTTGATGAATCACAACAATATAATCCAAGATATCCTTGTTTGAATTCATTATAATTCCAAATTAATTGACTCTGCCCAAGCACTTTATAATTACAGAGAATAATAATTTGAATAAATATCGGCCAAATCAAAACACTGAACACAACAATACAAATGATACTGCTTTAAGATCTTACAGCACAAATGAATGAGTTTTAGATAAACAAGATTATAAAACCGTCTACTTGATCTATGTCACAATCAGCATTTTCTGGAAATACTATGGCCTAATATAATTTTCCATAAAAAGCCCCAAAAATTCGTCATTGTGTTTAGTCAGGAACATAGTGAACTTGATTTTGGATCAGGTTAATTCCAAAATACAATTAAACATAACACAATAATATAGGAGAAAAAATTTTACAAGAAACAGTACAAATTAAATATACATAACAATTTACAGTCTGAAATTTTAAACTTGCAGTAAGCACAATTTGTAGATTTCACTTGTAGACAAACCATGGCATCTTATGGTTGAGAAAATGACTTTATTAGAAGCAGGTGATCATTCAGTTGGCCGAGAAAGATTTTAGTGGTAGAACAGTATATGCATTTGCTGTAATACTGCATTTAACAATTCAGACAAATTTGGCTATTGCATAAAATAGCCAATAGAAAGCAAGAAACATGTGGGAAGACAAAACATCAAATCTCCATGACACTGTTTCCAGATCTGAATATACATTTTGATTATATTGTTGTGAATGTTTTTTGGATATGTCAGAAGAAGACTAAAGAGTTAGATATTCAAAAGATGCAATTAAGGGAATCAAACAGAGTTTTACATTTAAAAGAATCAGATTGATTTAGCGACTGATAGGAATCATACTGATTTGTCCACTGAAAGGAATCAAACTGAGTTCTCCACTGAATTGTCGGTCATGTGTTACCTGTGTAAAGAGAGATATAAGTTGAAAGTCAGTGTTATAGACTAACATTTAGTGTTAAGAAAAATGTTTTCGGCAATTGTAGCAGTTCATGTTTTAGAAAGCCCACCAATGAATGTGGATTAAGTCTATACAGTGCCTTTCAAGAATAAGTTCATGTTTTAGAAAGCCCACCAATGAATGTGGATTAAGTCTATACAGTGCCTTTCAAGAATATTGTAATAACACATTGGAGGTATGTTATCTAAATTGGTGTTATAAAGCTGACCCCACCTGAAGGCAACATTAGCTAGTTGAACAGCATCCATTGATGAAACGTTTTGGCTAGTTGTTTAAACGAATAATTTTCAGATGGGGAATTATCCATTTTGGAAGGTAATCTTCAGTCTATGTTGCTAAGAGAATGAGATAAGTGGAAAGTTGTTACTCACTTTCGACACAATATTAACATATTGTATCCTTTCACAAGCAAAATCATAACAAAGTCAATTTACAGATTGTATTTTAGTGTATCTTTGCTATTATTTTGTTTACTTGTTTAGGTTGGCCTATTAAATAAATGAAACAATTTTCTTTACTTAATCGCTATATATATATTATATATTATATATATATATATATATATATATATATATATATATATATATATATATATATATATATATATATATATATTCAGTAGATTCAATGCCACTTGTCCATTGAACAAGAAGAAGCAAATATGAAGAGCCTGTGTCTATGTCTGTATCCCTATGTCTATATGTCTATGACTATATCCATATGTCTATATGTCTGTGTCTATGTCTCTAGATCTATATGTCTATATGTTTATGTGTCTATATGTCTGTATGTCTATGTCCAAGTATATATGTATATATGTCTATATCTATATATGTATATGTCTATGTATATGTATATATGTATATATCTATCTGTATGTATATAATGGTATATCTATCTATATGTATATATGTATATATCTATCTATATGTATATATGTATAAAACACTACTACTACTACTACTACTACTACTACTACTACTACTACTAATAATAATAATAATAATAACAATAGTGAGGGCGTTGTATATCGCCTAATCTTTGGAAGCTCTAAGCGCTTTACAACATTAGACAAACATATGTTACGAAATGATTACAAAAAACAAACACCATGAAATTAGAAAACAGAAAACATGCTGAAAATATTTAAGGTAAGGATACATTATTAGGTCTTTAAGTCTGTTCTTGCAGTCGAAATAGGTGAGTTTTAAGAGCGCTCTTGAATGAGATCAATGTGTCTTTGTGTCTAAGTTCAGTGGGCAATTCGTTCCATGTTGCTGGGCCCTGGTATGCAAAAGAACGAGGTCCATATGATTTCATTTTCATAGTGGGAATATTGAGAATACGATTGTCAGAAGAGGAGAGTAAGTATCTTGCTGGTGTGTACACATGAGTGAGGTCGGAGAGGTATGTTGGACTGAAGCCCGTCAATGAAACGTAGCACAGAGAACAAATTTTGTGTTTGATTCTGGATCGAATGGATAGCCAGTGTAGGGTGCAGAGCAGGGGGGAGGCGTGATCTGACCGTGGTACTCTAAGGATGATCCGAGAAGCTGTGTTTTGAACATTTTGAAGTTTCTGCAGTAGATACTGAGACGAACCAGACAGAATTGAGTTACAATAGTCCATTCTTGAAAGAACTAAGGAACACACAAGTATTATAGTGGCATCAACTGAAAGATAATTGCGAATGGAGCTGATGCGTCTCAGCTCAAGATATGCAACCTTGCATATGTTCATGACATGTTAGGTGCAATGAGAGAGTACTGTCGAGAGTAACACCTAGGTTTCGTTCTGACTATGTGAATTTAATGTTGGCGTTGCTACTATTTATAGTTTGGGGGAAAGGATGTGAATGAGAAAGTCTTTGTGTTGTAATCAGAATAGCTTCAGTTTTATCATCATTCATCTACAGGTTATTACATGTCATCCATGATTTCACATCGGAAATGCACTTCTCTACACCTTAGATGATAGCATCAACTTCAGTTCGGTGACTAGATTTATGTATTTGGTGAAACACTGGATGATGATCTATGACACTTGAGAGCGACTGAGTGTAAATAATGAAGAGAACAGGTCCAAGAACAGACCCCTGTGGAACACCACACCATAGATCAACTGGGCTTGGATGTATTCCATTTGCGGACAAAATTTCTGTCCTGTTGAGCAATTAGGACTTGAACCACAGTAAGGCTATATATATATATATATATATATATATATATATATATATATATATATATATATATATATATATATATACCACACACATTAAAAATAACATGGCTTTTAAAGTGTTGGTATGAAGCAAATTGATAAATCAATGCTATTGGTATATCAAATTGTGATTCGCCCATGGCGCAATAA
>JAECUM010038023.1:0-20262 GCA_016617855.1 Megalonaias nervosa
AATAGTGAATTCCAACGCAGGATTAAATCTATCACAGGAAAAGAATCCAAAATCGCTGCTACGGTACATGAGCCAACATTTTCAGCCGCGATAGAAATATCGACACTCGACTACACCGTGTATATATATATATATATATATATATATATATATATATATATATATATATATATATATATATATATATATATCAGTCGTCGATCGGAACTGTGTTAGGATGGCCAGAAGTACAAACACCAGCACCACAAGCACCCATTCGCCCTCAACGACTGATTATGTTTCAGATTAAAAAATAATATTTTCTTCCCTCCCAAAGTATCGAAAAAGTTTTCCTCGGAGGTATATGGATCGACCCCAAAGAATTAGTGTTGAAGGGTCGCCATTAGATCCTGGAAAAGAACATTTTACTGCGAGTGATGGTACAACACTTCCAAAGCCATCTGAAGCTTTCTATAATTATGACGACGATAGAAAGCCAATCATCGACGAAAAATATATTAATTCGTACGTCGAAGCTATCACGCCTGAATACACGCGTGTACGCAGCAAATTGCGTCAATTGTTGCAGAGTTACATACAAGAATATCCAAACGACAATCTAAAGCAGCAAATCATTGAAACGATGCAACATTTAAATCAAGTTGTATCCGAACTCAAATATGTCAGTTGGGTTATTACTGAAACAACGATTGCTACTGGAGATGAATTTATCGATCTTCCACCGGATAACAATATTTAAGTTGTTGTTTATTAGACACTACGCGATCACAGAATCAGAATTGCTAAAATTCATAATATCAGGATTTAACCTTAACAATATAATCGACGAATATTATCCAGCATTACTAGAATCATGGAGAAAAATATTCCCTCCTCCAGGTATTCTAACCCATAACAACGATCCAGACGGCGGTGGTCGTCATATATCACCAGGTGTTGTCAATATTGCATCAACGACTGCAGTCACTCTGGTGTGCGATGCGATCGATGGCAGTTGTCAAGTAGATCTTGAAATTCCAGGCCGGCACAGCAAGGATATATCTTATATTCATTCACTCCTCAAGCTCCACCTGAATTTTTGATTGTTAGAACCCGTTAATCCGGTTTATCTGCGATGTCATAATCCGCTATTATCACTGATAGATTTCAAACTTACCGACCAGCGTGGACACCTTGATTGCGAGATGAATCCCTCATAATAAGTTTGTATGTGAGATCCTGACACAGTCAACGAGAAAAAATCTTATAATAAATAATATATTTCTGAGTCTGTTGGCGGTTATGTCAAACAATTATTTGCGCGGTATTATATAATGTACCAACACTCGAGAGTTTTTGTATACAACAAAGCGGTACTCGAAAATGCCTTCAAAACAATCTTGACACTTCCTCACACAGAAAAGTTTAGTGTTAATGTATTTATTGGTGATTATGGCGATGAAAACTTTGTGTTACCGCAGGAGCAGTTAAATGAGTTGCAACGAGAACATGGTATCACAGCTGTGTGTGATAGGGATCAAATTCTAAATTACGCACATTCTTGCCTTAAATGGTCCAAGTTACAAGAAATATTTTGTCTTATCCGAAAATTAAAAATACCCAACTTTCCGACCAAAAATAAAAATATGACGCCGCCGAAGTTGTCACTAAGGTAGTCAAAACGTGCGCTTGTTTACAATCCCTTATAACTTTCACTTTTACAACTTTCATTGTCAGAGCTTTCACTTCCACAATTCCCCGTGACAAAGTCAGGGTGTTTACAATTCCCCTTGACAAAGTCAAGGTGTTTACAATACTATATAATTTTTTCAACTGTCTTACACGTGCACTCATAACCTTTTCATTTTGTTTCGTATTCGCGTGACATCTCTGATCTAGTTTTCTCAATCGCCTGTGCAAGTGGAATGAATTGCCGAACGTTTATATCGTCGATGTGGGCTAGCGGTTGTTTCATTGCCTGTTGGACTAATTTAATAAACCTGTATTCGGCTGCTAGTGTGTATCTTCCTTCAGATTTTCGTTCTTGTAATATTTCAAAATCATTTGTAATTTGTTTCAGGATCAAGCTGATCAGAAAGTTCTATATCATCGTCATGTAATTTTTTCATCGTAGAAATAATTGCATTAATATTTTCTGAATATATTTATATATACCGATCCTACTGCTTCATGGCCATTGTTCGTGGTGTTTACTCCAAGGGTTCTCACTTACAGTGCTACGTTTCTCATGTCTTCACCGATGCTACTGCTTCGTGAATTTGGGTATTTTTGGTCATTGTAGCACTTCTTGGTTATTGTACCCTTTGTCTTTTGTCTCTGACATAGTCAGGAAACTCACTTGTAGTGCTATCCTTCTCATATATTTACCAGAGTTACTACTTCATGGTCATCATCCCTGTGTCACACCAGAACTATCACTTACTATGCGATCGTTCTCATATATATATATATATATATATATATATATATATATATATATATATATATATATATATATATATATATATATATATATATATGAGAACGTACTGCTTCATGAGTTAACAGCCACTATCTGATTTACTCTTACTGTTTATTTTTACCATGAGGTGAGGGGTTCCTGCTTTTCCACATCATGAACATGCCAAGTAATTTTTACGCCAACAGAACTTTCATTTTTTTTGCACACCTTCCCCCCAAAATCAAACTCCGTGGCGTGCAAAATCAGCACCCGCCACGTTGTTCAACACGGCGGGGAGGTGTACATGAATTTTCAGTTATTATTATATATTACTGTTGAATATCGAGTTTTGGCGGAACCCCAATTATTATAAATGCGATTTATTGCAAACTGGCGACAAATTTGTCAATCACGGGAGTATGGAACGCTAATTCCGCAACGTTAGACCACAAGTCTTCCCTAATATCATATGTTTCGTAAATTATTATAAAGTCACCAATTCCTGGGAATCCACAAATAGCTCAATAGCTGTGTACTATTTTTATCCTTGTCTGTTTTTCTTTTTCTAACTATTATCCCCTGACAAAGCCGGGAGGGGATAAGGAATCTGACAAAGTCAGGAAAACAAGGATAATTCTAAAAAAAAAAGAAAACAAAAAAAAAACAAAAAAACAACCAAAACATTCAATTTATAAGTGGAAGGCGTTATAAAATACAAGCGATGTTACTCTTTAATCACTCCACTGGAGGAAGCTTTACTTGACAGAGTTATTTCCCTTAGCAAACCTCAAGAGTATATTCCTGTTCTACTTCATCGTAAAATTCAGGAGTGAGATATTTAAATATTATACTTTGTATTTTTTGTCAAATGTTGATCTGGTTATTCATCTGCCACATGTCGTACCGAAGCTGGGAAAATGCAGAACTGTTTGGCAGCTGCACATATCGATTGAAATTCTATTTCTTCCCATGTCTCTGAATTTACAGATATAACTGGCCTTGGAGATTTATCATATTTCTCAGTATTTCCACGTTTAAAATTAATTCTGACTGTGTAATAGCTTGCAATTTATTCAAAGAATTATCACGATTTTGGCCGTTAATATGATCAATCACAAGACCTTTTCGAATAGACCATAAAAACACTCATACACAAATTTGTGACAGAGATACCTGTTTTCCACAGCATTAAACATGAGATAACCAGCATTATTAATAGAACCGACTGTTTTTTTTAGTCGACAGATCCTAATCACTCCAGCCCGCGATGCCTCATAATTCTTGATAACGTTAAAGAAAATAGAGCTACGATCAAAGACGTTGCTGAGCTGGAAATAAAATTAAAATTCCCAATAACGGTGAAGACATTAACGGGGGAAATTTTATACGAATCGAAATCTAAATAAAAAGGAGCTCCGATAGAGATCGTTGATCATAACGCTCACTCGTGGATGTCGGATTAACATTATTTCCATGAACTCGAACTGTTAAATTTTATGACGGTGATATGTTCGATTTTATCAGAAATATCAGTAATAGTGACCCTGTATCCGTGTGGTTGTTTCAAAGTTCCGAGTACAGCTATTATGATCAGTTTATACTGCTTAATGGAGATATTTATCGTACAAAATCTCTTCATGGCGAGATGGCAAAGATTGCATTGAAATACACGAACTACACGGATGTCATCGAACGATTACTCGGTCATTGCTTCACCGTTCCGTCAGTTGCTGCTGACTTTGCTCAGAAGGAAAATTCATGGAAACCAACACGGTTGGAATTTCTTGAAGATATAAAACTCAGTTGTGTCGAATACGGACACAGCGGATTGTGGAATACTAATACGATTATAAGGATGTTATCTCAATTGATATGGTTGCAAGTTATCCTGGAAGTTTTTTTGGAATGGGAGAGTGTTCTGAGTATTTTAAAATATTTGGACATCCAACGCGCGAGTTGCGATAAATAGACTTTTGCCATGTTTTGACTTAACTGGATTTACATGTATTGAGTCATTCGAGTTTGTATCGGAAAACATCCATCCGATTGTGTATGTCTGGTTTGGTCGTCATTTTAACGAGCACGGTTGGGCTACAATAGTTTTATTACGACATAAACTTGATGCAAAAATATTAATATCATTAACTGTGAGTGAAGTAATAAGATCCTATGGTCTACAAAAAACAAGTCTGGGTGCCAAAACCCGCTATCTTTGAGAGATCTATTCTCGACGAGAATCTCGATACTGTAGAATACGAAATTAAACTTCCAAAAGAACTTGGCAGAAAAATAATTGGTAAATTTACACTAGGAGTTTCATATGATCATAAACAACATTGTACAAGATTAATTATCGACGATGCTGAGCTCGATTTTATAATTGCTGATACAACAGAGAGAAATATATTTGTATGTCGAAGTAATGCTAACTTATCGGAAGGAGCCAAATTAGGAACAGTTACATTGATGGCGATTCTCCACAATCCACTCATTGTAGATCTTCGATGTTAGCGTATGTTTCGATAAGCGTATTATCGATGATAAACAGATTTCCTGATACCGTGCTTAGAGTCTCCACAAATCCATTTTATAAAAAAAATGCAGGATTGCTAAATGAATTACATATCGGCGTTGATGCATCGTGGGACGAATGGTGAAAAAAAAAAGAGAAAATATACTTAGTTATTCTGAATCTGCTGATTATAGATCCCCAGATGGATCTAAGGAGATATATTATAAAAATAGCCAAATGTCACAGCCATCGTCAGCAACATTGGTAGATGATCCTGTGGCCAGACGTAAAACAGTTTATCTCAACGGACCTGGCAGTGCTGGTAAAACAACAGGTGCGCTTGAATTATTCCTGAATCTTGACATGACTGTACTAACTCCGACTCACCGACTCGCCAGAGAGATGAAAGAAAGAGGTGTCAAATCTCATACTTATCACAGTTTCTTTCGGTGGAAGGGAGATGCGTGGACACCTGAACGAATGGGTGAGAAATATATTCCTAAAATTATTATCTGGCATGAAATATGCACGGTTTCAGTTGACGTATTAAAAATGTTTCTTAATTGGTTATTGACTCGGAATACGGCTGATATCATGTGTGGTGATCATGGTCAACCCACACATTTTGTCGGCTCATCTCCGCATGAATGACTGAAAATGTTCGTAGACAATTACTAGGAGATACTTAATGATCACAGAGCGCTTGATGAATCGCTGGAGGAATTTATAAAGCTAATAATACTGCAGCTAGATAAGATTCAATATGAGATAATCCGTGAAGTAATTCCAGAGACTGATATGAATGATTTTTGGAATATGTGGAGACCAATTTATTTGATGGTTGTTAGTAGAAAGATAGTTCGTGATACACTTCAACAGCAATTGTTTCTATTACATAACGAAATTTTTTCAGATTTACCTGTGCCATTGTGTTATCGCCCAGCAGATACACGTAAGCAAAATATTGATATTGAGATTCCAGGACGCCTGACAGAGTCAGGGGTAGAACCAAGGAAACAAAAGCTCGTTCTTAATGATATTGTTTTAGTTCCGGTCGATGCTGTTGAGAAAGCATTAAACGTCAAACGATCGTGTTGGACTTTAGGATATACAATACCAATTCATTCATCATAGGGATTGACAATCGGCGATATAAATATTTGGATCGTCGATGATCGTATTGAATGGTCAAACTTGATTTATCTGGCAGTGTCAAGAGTTAGGAGAATGTCCCAGCTACGGAGAATTATTCCTGAAGTTATTCAGGATAACTGCGATATTGCAGATAATAATTAAACTCATGGCAATGTCGATAAAAAATTAATTGGTTATCAGCCATGTGACAAAAACAAAAGAAAAAAAAAACCCAAAAATAAAAAAATAAGTGCGACTTCGATCTTGATGTTACATTTATGATGACACCGAAACAACAACAAAATAATCACTGTGCTTGCTGCAACACAGTAATGCTGTGGCAGTCTCCCCCTAATGACCCACGACAGTTTACCGTGGATAGAATTAATAGCACTCTCGGCCATACAAGCGAAAATGTGATGCTGACCTGTCTTGAGTGTAATCGACGTCGAGGAGCCAGTGCCTTACTGCTAGCCAATAATCCTTCACAAAAGTGAGGGTGGTGGTAATTGTGCATCTTCAGGAATTACTTGTAATTGTTCACGTACAAATCCACGTTCAGGAGCAATTGAATCTAGTCTGTAGATTGCAGGTCTACCCGTGGATCTTACCAATCTGAAAATTTTATGTGTGGTCATACTCCAAATAGGATCAGTTGCTCCTTTTTACCACCTTCAAGTTCACTTGGTTCATATAAATATATGACAGTCACATTACCTAGTACCGTTTGTTTTTAGAAAGAGTTAATGTCGCTGCCGCTCACGAACGGTCACTGGTATGTGTTTTTTGTGATTGCATTGATAGGTTTCATAGAAATTCCACGACTAATTTCATTATTTAACGCAGCTATCACACTTGGTAGTCTTGCAACCCATTCATGAATTGTCTTATTTTCAGTCCAAGTTGGGTCGAATTGTCTTTGGGCAGAATTGTCCAATAGCCCTTGCAACCCATTCACGAGATCTCTTGTCCTCCTGACCTTTGTTCAGGGATATTTCCTGTGCATACTGATATCCAAACAATCGCTCAGCAAGTGTTCGATTAAATCGCTCAACTATTGCCTGATCGCGATGAATTGCGGTGTGCCCTCGTCTGATTTTGCCGTTATGTTGTTTCATCCGATATGTTACTGCACCAAGAAATTCTTTGCCAGGATCAGCCTGTAGCAACTGTGGCCATCGCAGGCCGCCACGTTAATAAATTCGTTCAAAAGCAGATGCAACTTCAGTTGTTGTCTTTGTTGATAGTGGTTCTGCTTCTTTATATCTACTTGCAAAGTCAACAACTGTCAATGCGTATTTGTATGTGCGTGATTGATGTCTACCAGTTTTAATAGTATCATGTGGTAAAAACAAAATATCTGCATGATGAACTTCATTGGGAGTACTGACATCAAAATGTGAGTACTGAATTTTTTAAGTGGTGGTAGATAAATTTGCCATTTTGCCTGTCGTGCTAACCAATCTGCGGCAACAGAACGTTGGACATCTGCTGCATCAGCAAGCTTACTAATCGTTGCTCTACCGCTCTAATATCATCTTTGGCTATAATAAATCGATTCCATTATAATAATAATAATAGCAGACTAATTACCAGCCCCTAGCACTAGTTTACCTTTCATCACTGATCTTATAAAAAATTAGCAAGCGATTATCTGAGAGATTTTTATTTTTACAGACTTTACAGTTTAAATCAACTTCACGTCCGCAAATGTATCGTTGTTCTAGATCTGTATTTTTATACGCGACATCATGAACGTGGCACGCTTAATCAATCGTAGTTATTGGATACTCTCCAGGTCTTGACTGATCTTTTTTGTCAAGTCGGATATCAAATCGGGTTCCAGGACCACAATAATTATGTCCAGTTGCTTTTCGCCAGGATACTTAGCCCATAGAGATCCTGGTAATTTTTCCATTGAAGCAGCGTTATCTCAGCCTCTTTCATGAGGCATTAATCTATATTTCTTGTACCACATTTCATACACTTGCCTGTAAGTACAAGCTTTTTATTCCTCGTCGTTATTGGTTTTAAACCACTGGTGGGGGTGGGTGCTCTGCATCGAACACAATATAAATTCATATACATATAATAATAATAATAATAATAATAATAATAATAATGATAATAATAATAATGAGGACTTTGTATAGCGCCTAATCTTTAGAAGCTCTAAGCGCTTTACAACATTAGAAAACATATGTAATGATATGATTACAAAAACAAACACCATGAAATTAGAAAACAGAAAACATGCTGAAATATTTAAGGTAAGGAAACATTATTAGGTCTTTAAGTCTGTTTTTGGTGTCGAAATAGGTGAGTTTTAAGAATGAGATCACTGTGTCGTTGTGTCTAAGTTTAGTGGGCAATTCGTTCCACGTTGCTGGGCCCTGGTATGCAAAAGAACATTGTACATATGACTTCATTTTCATAGTGGGAATAATGAGAATATGATTGTCAGAAGAAGATCGTGAGCATCTTGCTTCTGTGTACACATGGGTGAGGTTGGATAGTTATGTTGGACTGGAGCCCGTCAGTGAAGCGTAGCACAGAGAACAAATTTTGTGTTTGATTCTGGATCAAATGGATAGCCAGTTTTGCGTACAGAGTAGGGGGAGGCGTGCTCTGATCGTGGTACCCCAAGGATGATCCGAGCAGCTGTGTTTTGAACTTTTTGAAGTTTCTGGAGTAGATATTGAGACGAACCAGACGGAATTGAGTTACAATAGTCAAGTCTTGAAATTGCTAAGGAACACGCAGTATTTAAGTGGCATCAACTGAAAGATAATTGCGAATGGAACTGATGCGTCTTAGCTCAAGATATGCAGCCTTGCAAATGTTCATGACATGTTGGTGCAATGAGAAAGTTGGGTCGAGAGTAACATGTAGGTTTCGTACTGTCTGTGTGAATTTAACGTTGGTGTTGCTGATATTTATTATTTGAGGTAAAGGATGTGAATGAGAAAGTCTTTGTGTTGTAATCAGAATGGCTTCAGTTTTATCGTCATTTATATGCAGCTTGTTACATGTCATACATGATTTCACATTGGAAATGCACCTCTCTACACCTTGGATGGTAGCATCAACTTCAGTTGGGTGGCTAGATTTGTATATTTGGGTGTCATCAGCGTACAATTGATGAGACATTGGATGATGATCTATGACACTTGAGAGTGGCTGAGTGTATAGAATGAAGAGAACAGGACCAAGAACAGACCCCTGTGGAACACCAAAACAGATCAACTGGGCTGGAGTATATTCCATTTGTAGACACAATTTGTGTCCTGTTGACCAAGAAGGACTTGAACCACGGTAAAGCTGTATCGTGAATGCCAAATACATGCTGGAGACGGTGAAATAATATATCATAGTATATTGTGTCAAATGCTGCAGACAAGTCAAGGAGGGTGAGGACTGTAATCTTTTCACTATCCAAAGCAGAGAGAAGGTCATTAACTACTTTCAGAAGAGTAGTTTCGGTGGTGTGGCAAGGGCGATATGCAGACTGTACATTGCTAAAAAGACTTTTTGAATTCAGATGAGATACAAGCTGGGACAGAACCACTTGTTCTAAGATTTTCGACATGAGCGGGAGCTTAGAAAACTGGGTGGTAGTTCTTTAAATCGTTATGGTCAAGTGTTGGTTTCTTCAGCAGAGGCTTTACAATGGCAGTTTTGAAAAATGATGGGAATTCCCCAGATGAGAAAGGTGTTAATACCATCAGTTAGTGAAGGCGATATTGGACCTAATTACTCAAGCAGCAGTGATGTCGGAATCGGGTCAAATTCACATGACTTTGGTGCACTCTTCATCACGATTATACATACTAAATCCATAGAGACAGGTTCAGATGCTGCTAACGGTTGCTACTGAAATTCTGTATCGTAACTCTGTGGTGTCGACGAGTCAATGGAAATTGTGTTGTCAAGCTTATCTCTAATGGTTTGTACTTTGTCATGGAAGAAATTTTCAAACATGTCCAGAAGGTCAGCTGGAGAGAAGGTAGTTGGAAGTGGTGTACATTTGTTCCATGACATTAGCTTGTTAGTAATCTCGAAGAGCTCTTTGCAGCTGAAACGTTCCGTGTTCTTTGTAATGTAGTGGGCTGATGTTGCTGCATGGACTATGTTTGTGACATTCTTCTTAACGGCTTATAATATTTCTACAACATATCATTGGTTTCTCAGCAACTCGAAAGCTAGAGCCAATCAAGCATCATCCAGCGCTACCAAATTCTGTTTGAGCAATTATCATAGGTCCATCCAGATCTGGTAAGATGCAATTGTTGCTTAACCTGATAATGAGATGGCTCAAGTGGGATAAGTTGTATTTATTGGCACCATCTGTAGATGATCAGCGATGCTACGACGTGCTTAAAGATTTTAATGAAAATGCAAAATTGTTGGATGAGGATGGCAATGATATTATTGATTTTATCACCGACATCAACGATGCTCCATCTGTGGATGATCTCGATGGATGTATTATTAATCTTGTAGTATACGATGATGTGATGCTGACAAACAATCAAATCCAGCTTGGATATTTTCCTGAGACAGACAGAAAAACACCAATATTATATATGTTACTCAGCGATATGCACAAATGCTTAAAGTGATAAGGGATAACTGCAATATTCTGGTTGTCTTTAATGTTGTTGATATCTACACACTAAGAAATATCCATCAGACTTAGTGTTCAGGGGATATAGATATGATTAAGTTTAAAAACTTCTTCTCAAAAGCACAAGTGATTCCTCATGGATTTATCAGGATAAATTTACATGATCCTCGGTCGAGGTATCGTGTAGGTCACGATAAAATATTTGGTTGAGAGCCCTACCACCTAACTGCGTCACTAACCAAAACAGTGAGTGGCCAGGGTCGGTAAATAAACCAGTTAGAGGTCTTGGTTTATGGTTATTGATGCTTGTATTTTCATTTTTGTAGAAAGCTTTATTTTTGTGAAATAACCCTCCTAAAAAACATGGTCTGTTCACCCTCCCTGCTCCTTGCACTATGGCTGTTTCCTCCTCCCACTCCGTTTTGCTCTTTTTCCTCCTTATATTTGTGACAAGGGAGTGCTACCCACCTTTGATGAAATCCTGGCAGCATCTCTGTAAGCCTAAATGACACTAATTATAAATATATTTACATAATTTTGTACTAATTGTCTCTATATTAGTTATTTATCATCTTTAAAGTATTTAATTTGTAGCAAAGTAAGTAGCTCATTTGCATATTACAAATTTTGTCTGCTTGGATTAGTCTGTTTTCTTTTTGTTATAGACAGGATGAAGACACTGTAAGCAATCATCAGTTTTGTTATCATCAATTAAATATAAAAAACATGTGTTACTTGGTGGGCAAAATTCGATATTTTTTTTTGGGGGGGGGGAGTTTAATGCCATTTTTCAGCACATGATATATATGATGGCCAGTTTAATTAGTGGAGGAAGAACCTTGGTATACCCCACTGAAAACCACAGACCAACTAGCAAGTTTTCTTACATACCACTTGTAGTGATTTCCCCAAATGTTTGCTTTTAAAAATTAGCTGGAGAATAATCCCCATCAAGGTCTCTCATCATGATTCCAGTCTACTGGCCACACCAGACAAGAATTGTCACTAATGATTAATTGGTGCCAGCATCAGATGATGCAATGCAACTTGGTATTAAACTGTGTCAGTTAGAACTACATACACAGGCATCACAAAACTGATAGAAAAGAATTTTCCTAAGGGTATCCTTATTCAAGATTTTATGAGACGTTTTTAGAACAAACGATTTTGCTTTAAGTTTGGCAGATAATGAAGATACCCAAGAAGAGGTAAGTGAATTTCATGTTTTAATAGTCTCTCCACCTAAATCTACAGCGTATATTCCCACTTTGACAGCAACGTATGGAAACAGGTATTGTTTCCAAGAACATAAATGCTCATGATTAGAAAAATTACTTCTTATTGCAGAGAGAAGTATTGTGCTGATTTCGCTTTATCTTGATATTGTTACAAAATATCTGTAATTGGGGAAATGTCATAAGGCTTGCGTGAGTTTAAAAAATCCCCAAACAATTTATGAAAAGTTTGACCTATTTCAGGTATTTCATTTATTTCTCTAATTTAACTGTGTACTTAATTCGTGTTGCTTTTGATATAATGAGCCTTTTTGCTATCAGGCTTTGAAATTTCAGACAAACCGGATTGTTATCTATTTGCATTCATGCACCATTATCCATGAAGAATATCACACCAACAAATGATATAGTCTTTCAAACGATTTCAGATACAAGATGGGAATATCTCAAGATGACACAAAGTGATGAATCTGTATATACTTTAAAGGAATTCACCAAACTTCTGTAACTGCATGACATTCACTGCTGTGTGATTAATTCAGAGCCATGGGTGGATATTGATGATTTTTATAATTTTCTTGCTTCTAATATTCAGCCTTGGGATAAACCATTAAGGAAGTGTAGCGTAAAGGCAGAACTATATAGAATAGTCAACCGAACGAGGACAATTAATGAGAAATTTTGTTGCAGCATTAAGGCACTATTGAAATTTGTATTCCACCATTCTGGCGATTTTAATGTTTGCAAAAAAATTGTGGACAGTATTTTATCACTTTTATCTTCTGCAATGAAACTGTACTGAAGGAACCTTCATTGTCGGATGATATATAAAACGATCCATTTTCTTTGTACAGAACAGATGGTAAGGACTTTCTGCTGAGTTTGTATCAAGACATAACTAAAACAGATTTGTCGGTACCATCAAATTCCTCAAATATCCATCAAATTGAAGAAACTAAACTTCACTATATTTACCATCCATACAAGGTCCTTTTCTCAGAGGAGCAGTGGCTCAGAATATGTGAATTTGAACAACACTTTCAATCCAACATTGGTGAAGAGCCAAATAGGCTGAACAGACTTATACCAGTAACTTGCTTAAGCAGAAACGTACATTTTTCAATGCATGTGTTCTATCTCGAAATCTCGGAAAATACTGGCAAAGCCTGAACAGAGCATGTTGTTCTTTGATAAAGAACAGGAAAGCTGTTGCTACTGCAACAGATGGTGTTGTTGTAGAAACAGACATCAGTCATCTTCCTGAGTATCTCGAGAACTGTCTCTTTGCTGCTGTTGAAAAAATAAATCACACAGAAAGTGAACTCCGCGTAAGAACTATACTGTGTGTGGGACGCTGTGAATTGTGCAGACATTCAAAGGGAGTTCATGTATTTTGTGAACTAGAAGGCGAGCAAACCCCACGAACACTACTTTCTGATATTTCTTTCTTTTTCTAAACTTCCTTGAAAGATCATGTCCATGTACCTGAAATTGTCTGGCTGGAACATGGCACTATTTCTAGAGCTAACTCAGGGGAAACGCCTTGTCATATTCTCAGAAATCTTTACATTACCAAGGAAATATACAATAAAATAATTTATGTATACAAATGTACTTCAGATGAAGATATTTTAGACGAAACATTAGATGGAAAACATTGTAAAATCTGTTTCAAGGCATTTGGAAAGAACATAGATAATCCATTAAGAGTGAAGGGATACGATCCCTTGCAAGAATGGCAAATGAACGTACCCTTGCCATTCCGTCTCCTTCTTGAACATGGAGTTGTCAACTCTGATAGTATCAGAAAATCGGACAATCAGACCACTTTCATTCTCAGCAAGCTTAGATGCCTACAATTTATGATGTCATACTGAACACCTACAATAAGAAGCATGTTGGTATTACCCAGGAAATAAATACATCAATTCTAACAGTCAATCATCATAATGTAGCATGTGTACTTGGCATAACACAGGACTGTGGCATCACTCGTGGTATTCATGCAGCTGTAAAAGTGGCTAAAGCATCTAGCTGAAGCAGAGAAATATT
This sequence comes from Megalonaias nervosa, assembly GCA_016617855.1. Lineage (NCBI taxonomy): Eukaryota > Metazoa > Mollusca > Bivalvia > Unionida > Unionidae > Megalonaias > Megalonaias nervosa. The sequence goes on from JAECUM010038023.1 coordinate 14,001, forward strand.
CCTTTGAATGTTTTATACGAAAACATCCATTGCTTTACAAATCGGTGACCAGTGTTGTTTTTGATCTGCATCTGGTCAGCATACGCGAATGCCACTTGATTTGTTCCTTGAAAACCTTGTCAGACTGGAGAAAAGAGCCGATTCTGATCGTGGCTCAAGCCATACAACACAGATATGCACACTACCGATTACAGTGAAAGGGCTTCCAAAAGACAACGAGGTAACTTAAGATTGGCATCTGGAAGAATGCGAAGGTGATCCAAAATGTGGTTGTAAAGATCGGATAGTGCTGAACAAGAATGATATGGCGAGATGCATATTTAATCTATCTGAGGACGAAACAGCCATGCAGACGTTGCTCACCCGACATATTTTGGGATTTATGCGCAGCGTCATCTACGCTGCAAGATCTACTTAATGATGCATCAGAACGGTCTATCATTGCAATCAAAGGCAATGAGATCTCCTCAATGGAGAACTCATTCCAAGATCTAAGCATTACAGACTAACCCATATACTCAGCCACCAAATGAGTAGATCAACCATGTAGTGATGAAGACCATGCTGAACTGGATGACGTAGAAAAGTACTTTGACCATTCACATGAACTCTCGGATATTTTTGGTCATAGTGTAGCTCAGCAGTCTTCAATCAAAGAGGTTTCTTCGCCGCCACAAAGAGTGTCTTTGTTCTCTACAAACACCACTGAAGATGATAATGATGAACAAGAAGCAGAAGAACTTTTGAATGAATGCGCTTTGATACTTAAAAGCATTCCTATAACAAACACGAGCAGCTCCTTGCTAGCAAGTAGGCCCTGTAACATCATGCCACATACGTCAACCATGCAACCTGAAGAAGACTGGACAGTTCATGTAGATGTTTCGCTATCAAGACAATCATCTATTTGAACAATTTCTTTCCTAAACCTTTCAGAAGATCATGAAATATCTGCTGAAGGCAGTACAACATGCGACCAAGATCACAGTCTCTCTGAAGTAACAGAAAATAGCACTTTAGCAGAAGAACGAAACGAACCATCAAAGTCAATAAAACTCCTGCCATTTAAGAAATATCAACCACCATGCCTTCTCTGCAAACACCCACCTCCAGCAAATGGAAAAGATGACGATAAATGGAAACTAAAAGAAATTCTTGATGACTTTCTTCTAAAAGTGGACAGATTGTTCAAGAACAAAGTGAAAAAGACTGTATTTTATTTGCTCCAGATCAGAAAATTGCATCAAATTTGTTCATTCTCATGGAAAAAAATATGAAGTACAGAAAATTCCTTCCAGAATTTCCTGTTCTACACCTCATAAAATCCCAGATTACCAACTTGTTTAGTGTTTATAAGACATGTGGCTTATTCCATCTCCTGAAATTTCTTCAGGATGATGAGGACGAAACAGAGTGGACTAAATTAGTTACCGTAACACATATTGAAACATCAATAAGAAATATCCGAAGGCAATCTTTAACTCTCCATTTGGCAATCTTTGTAAGATTCGTTGAGTGTCTTGAGCCACCTACAGCAAAATCTTTGATAGAATACATGGTAGTGATGTCCTCAGACGATCTTGAAGGCAAATGGGGTGGAAAATATCTTGATTTCATTGATGCAGCTTCTGGTAGCAATGGAACCTTCCTGCTTCATGTAGAATTAATGAGGCATTGTGATGAAATTGTTGGACTATCGATAGCTGAAAGAACTGGTGGAACTCATCGATATAATCTGCTACTTTCCACAGTCAAAGCATCCTTGCCATTTGCATTTGTAAATGGTCCTGCGTCATACGGCAAATTTTCTATCCATCTTCTGTGTGAACAATTTAATGCTGAATATTTTCACCAGCAACTCAAAGCCTCGCTTTTTGCAATACCACATCGTGGAAGTGACACCACCTTCAGTCTGGATTCTCAACGTGAAATGGATCATCGTGATGCCCTGAAAGCATTCAGACCATCAGCAGCTTTAGAAGCTATTGTTCCAAGAATGTCAGTGATAGACATATTGTTAAGTGCAGAAGAATCGGTTTCAAAAGGTAACACCCAAAAATGTACAGTCAAACAGCAAGATGAATTATATAAGCATGAGCAATTTCTTGGAAAATATGTGACTGAGAGAGATCTAAAACACGTAATACCAGCTATAAGAATGTTTCTACGTCGAGGAGCCCTACTGACACATGAAGATCAGGTACCACAGAATGTTTATGAATTCAAGTCCACACCTTTGTCTGAGTGTGTCTTGGACAGATAAACATTGCAAATTGGAAACTACCTCATCAAAAGATATTTGTGTCAACAGAGCTTATTTTCTCTTACTGAGCATGACATGCCAAGCCTTGACAATATTGATGCACCCAAGGCTCTATAACAACGTGTGAAAGCTGGAAAGAGTGTTACCATCACACGTGCAAAATTTAAACCTTTGAAGACTGATGTAACTGCAAAACAGGAAAAAAGAAAAACAAAATGCTACAGAAGCTTGAAAAATTCAGTGAGCATGCCACATCAGAGATGAATACTTGTCAAGCTGTTGTTACACCTGAGTGCACTAAGGGAAATGTTTCCAAGTCCGAAGGTGTATGGACTGCTTTGGTTTCGATTTTGACTGAGTTTAATACGGATGAAAATAATAAAATTTCATCTAAGGGTGATTGTCAACAGAGGGACGCAAGTTTAATTCTACATGAAGAGAAAAAAGTTCATGTACATATCTCCCAAAGGACAGCCACTAACCTAGTAGAGTTTGCGGGGGTCAAATTTAAAGCATTTGGCAGGTCAGGGCTTCAGTATCTGCAGTACGTAGAAAACGGAGTTTTGAGGTGGTTGGTGAAAGAATTCCCATTTGCATCACATGTTGTTAGATGTGAAAAGAAGTATTCTTTCACCCCAGATGACCTAAAATCCATGCCCAGGGCAAAAAGAACCAAAGAAAATAAAACTGACATCTACCACTTAAAAGATGACGGTGATATTATCAGTACAGGAAATATTAGCAAACCTGCAGTCACTAAGACCATGAAAGGGAAAAATTATCGGCAATTTTCTGACTGGTCATGTGAGAGAACTTCGAATCATGAAAGATATTGTTCTAGATGTAGATAGTGAGTATTATCTCAGTCCATGCGCATGCGATACTCCTGAGCATCACAAGGAGATACCATGTACACAGTTTGCTATCCCAGTACGATCCCATTTTGCATCAGATTAAGGATATATATGTTCTGAGAAGTTGGACATCAAGCAAAAAAAGGTGAGGCAGAGCTAGCTCAGGCAGATTGGCTTTGTTATACTGCAACCGGACTTAAAGAAGGAGAAAATGTTGTCAGCTATGTATCGTCTGGGGACATTGATAGTATTCCCATATTCTAGTCGTTTCACTGTATTTGCCACGAACGGATGACGGCAATTTCAAGAATCATGTCTATGTCGTCATAAAACGCCTGTAAGTGATAGTAAGCTTGATATCTACAACATCACAGAAATCTTCAGGGCTACTGAAATGAGATATAATGAAGACAAAATAGCGGTGATTCTGTCTTTCAGTCTCAGCTTGGGTGGTAAGGACTTTATTCCCAAATTTTATGGGATCTCACACGAAAAGTGGTTGAAAGGAATATTTGAAAATGAATTCTTCAGGAGAAATCTCTTCAAGATCCACTCAAGACCAGATTCTGGGCATCTCAGTGTAACCATTGACCCGAGGGTTTACATAAGTTTGCTGAAGAACCTCTACTGCCCTAGCAAACAAGATGCTGAAAGACTTTCCTTGAAAGAAGAAAGACAATTAAGTATAAAACTGCCTGGAAAAGATGTAAGAAGTCCAAAGTTGTGGATGCCTCCAGTTACTGCATTACACAACATCTGCAAATTAATTAACAGTAGTCTGCAATATTTATTAATGGCAGGAGTGTCAGAGGCAGAACTCCCAAATTTTATGGAAGGTGGAGGTCTCAAGAAAGTTGGTGATGTGGTAGAACATGAACTGGGCCCGCATGTCTTCTATGTCAATATTGAAGACCTTCTCAGAATTCCAGAAGAAGATCTCAAGCACTGACCAGAGCCAGAATGCGACAGCAGAGGAAACGAGAATTTAATGAAACACCAGGAAAAGAGCGACAACCAAGGAAATGAAAACTGATTACATCCACTCCAAGGATAGTAAGTGGTGACAGGTGAGACAAAGCCTGGAACTACACATGCAGATCTATTAAGGAGATTGTGTATAAAAAAATGTAAATATCCTGAAGGTTACAAACATGGATAAAATCAAACAGATAATATTCATCTTTGTACTGGAAGAGGAATATGATATATATAAAATAAACAAAATAAGTATTGACCTATAATAGAATAAGTAAAGTATCACAAGAACACACAGAAAGATCATGACTTCTAAACAAAGGAACACATGTTAGGTACAACTTCATTTCCGTTATGCATACTTTGCGGGAAGAAAAGGAGTGTATGAGATATAAATAAATTAAATCTCCTTTTAAATTATAGACTGATATACTAGAATGATTGGATCCAAATTTTACAAAGAGGGCTGCCATTTCTTAGATTAGGTAGTTGAAATGTACTTATTCGGTTTTGTGTTCCTGGAAGTTGGAGTAGAATCATACTTTCCCAAATAGCTATTCAAAAGTAATGTTCAGATGGAGATTATATTCAAATGTAGCATAATACATCAGAAGGTAAATGAATTTAATCAACTATTTATTAGTGATATAATTCATTTTGCAGGAAGAGATGAGATGTTTGAAGATATCACCGATACTTCAGACTTTGGCTGGCCAAGCAAGGAACGCATACAATTCTTTGAATATAGCCTCCCTGTTAATTCATACGTGTTTAATTGGATCTGTATATTTCACAGTATACTTGCAACTATATCAGTTTTAGTCATGATGACATGAATTTTGCCTCAGTAGATTTTGAACTACTATGTAACAGTTTTCATATCAACATTTTATATACACTTTGGCAGTTTCAAGTCGGATCTTAATTCAAATTTGCCTTATGTTTTGATCATCAATATGCATACATGTATCTCCTATATAATTATGTGGTTTCACCATAACAAATATATATATATATATATATATATATATATATATATATATATATATATATACATATACATATATCAGTATCGTTAAAATGTAATGCCTTGAATAAGGAAACTCTCATGAAACTAAGGAAACTCTAATGAAAATACTTTCCTATCAGTTTTGATTCAAAGTTCCGGCCTATTAAGTTCTGCTAACTGTAATTTTTTTCAAAGAAAAGTAAATATCAATGGTTTACACAGAATTTACTAATAAATGGCATTAAACAGGAACTAAATATATCTGATGGACAATGCGTAAATGCTGCTCTTGAATTATGTTTAATGTATGTCAGTAGTTCTAACTGACACAGTTTAATACCAAGTTGTATTGCATCGTCTGATGCTGACACCAATTAATCATTAGTGACAGTTCTTGTCTGGTGTGGGGAGTAGAATGAAGTCATGCTGAGCGACCGCGATGGGGCTTATTCTCCAGCTCATTTTTAAAAGCAAACATTTGGGGAAATCTCTACGAGTGTAAAGGCATCCCACCACTTTCACTTTTCTGAACATGAACATAATTTAACTCTTCAAAATCATTCATAAACATAAAAATCAATGTATCTCCTTATTTAAGATAAACCATAGCATAAACTGACATACAGCATATAGTCACTTATAAATATAGTCCAACTATAAAAAAATAGACCCTGATCTGCTGTCACATTATGCAATAGCTGATTAAAGTCAATGCTGTTTGGTTGGATTATTCTTAACCGTAGAGACCTAGATCTGTCAGCACATTATGCAATAGCTGATTAAAGTCAATGCTGTTTGGTCGAATTATTCTTAACCTTAGAGATCCAGATCTGCCAGCACATTATGTGACCACAGATCTGGATGTGTCCAGTTTTACTCACCTTATTAGTGAATATATATGGTATCACAAATATCTAGATACTTTGACTGTCTCATAAGTAGCTGAAATTAGTGCTGACTTCCTCATCTACTGAAACAGTTTGTGTCAGTTTTAGTTTGTGTCATACCCTTGTATGGTACTGAAGTATGTCAATTTGAGCAATATTTAATTTCAGTGACTGCATTTCCTTTTAGGTTTTTATGCTTAATCATCTTATTTACACAATATAAAACTAGATGGAATGATGGACAGGTGGACCATAGGTGAAATCGCCAATTCAT
>JAECUM010038028.1:0-16712 GCA_016617855.1 Megalonaias nervosa
AGTGCACATATTCCTGAACTATGTATGTATGTATGTATGTATGTATGTATGTATGTATGTATGCATGTATGTGTGTTTGATCACTACTGCCCAAAAAGTCTTGTACAGAGTTGCACGACTCGCTGTGCACAAATTTTAGTCAAAAGGGAGAGAATTCTTTATATCATGTCGGCATTGTTTGGTCTGTAATCATTTCTCTTGCAAAGGTATTAAAAACAACATCAACAAAAAATAAGAAACTAACTCTCTATCAGTAAAAATTAATATTTGGATTACCGATGTTACAATATTACGGGTTATTGGTAAGGATTATAAGAAGTGCTTATATATGCTTGGTATGTGTCCGTTAGAATGACAGATTCAAAGCCCATATTACCGAAATTTATCTATAGCTAAGTGATAGAGATTTTAAATGAACTGTCCATGTTGTAAGAAGAGATTTATACATGTCTACTGATCTGTGAACAACTCGGTGCCCAACTGTTTGAAACTTTCAAACACATTCAAAACAAGTATTCAATGAAATCATCTAAGTCTCAATAGTAGTAAAGATAATTTGAGGTTCCTCTCTCAGAGACACCCCTACCCCCCAAAACGTTATACGTTAACATTTTTGTCAGCAGCCGTTTATAGCTTAAAATGATGACTTTCATATGATAAGACTTTTCTAACATATTTCAGACAAAATTTGTTTTGTTGGGGTAGGGGGTCTCTGAGATAGGAACAACTCAATTATCATTACTACTTTACAGCCCTATACTATAAAATTTATACAAAATTAATTAGAGATTGAAAATATTATATATAATGTACTTCTGTCAATCAAAGAGACATGTTGGATTTGATCTGACAAATAAATTTTGTAAGAGATTTAATTCAATCAAATCAGCCTCAAGTTATACTGGTATAAAAACTAAAATAATAAGGGATTGTATTAAAAAAGTTGGATATCATATATCACCAAAATATGGGTCAGTTTGGCTATTCGCGACTGAAAATGATATGAGAATAGCGGGTTGGGCAGATGATGTGATGACATTTATTGACAATATGGTTGATATTTTATTTGATAATGATATTACTAAAGCTGTATGTAAACAAGGTTCCAATATCCGGGATCCCCTACCCCTCCAAAACTTTCTATAGTAACATTTTGTCAAAAATATTTTCACTTACCTTTGTTCAAGTATAATCCTATAACAGAAATGACCACGAATAAAATTCTAACTGTGTTTTATATATCGTTATTTTGGGGAAATCTATTTCATGACCTTGATTTCAGTAGGCGTTTTAGGAAAAAACCATTAGAAATTCCTTATCTTTGACCTTGATTTGGAGTGGGCGTTATATTTTAGGAAAATCTATTGCAAATTGACCTGATTTCGGTGTTATAATCTAAAAAATCCATTGGAAATCCCCTATTATTAACCTGATTTTGACGTCATTTTAGGAAATTCCGTTTTTAACCTTGATTTAGTTATCATGGGAATTTTGTATGGGCCTATGACAGTATAGAAATTCTGTTTGGACACTATAAAGGCAGTTAGATTTTTCCTTTGTGATCATTTCTGTTATAGGATTATACGTGGACGACGGAGGTAGGTGAAAATATTTCAATTTCCAAATACATTGGAGAGATCTATAGGATATATAAAACCCGCATTTCTGCCGAGTTAAAAGTCTGTATTCGTGAATGTTGCTAGGAGACACTAAGATAATCGATAAGTTTATAGATCCTATATAATGCTGTCCAAAAATAACTTGAAACTATGTACATGTCTTGTTTTGAGTCAGAATAATATATAGTTACGTTTTCAGCTGCAATTGTGATAGAACTTGGGTCTGTCTGTCTGTATGTATGTCTGTATGTATGTCTGTATGTCTGTCTGTCTGTATGTCTGTCTGTCTATATGTCTGTCTGTATGTTATGCATAACATTAACTTAGTACAACAAACACGACAACTGTTTGTTACTAAGCTATGCTTGACAGAGTTGTCTCGCTTAATCATAAGATATCATAGTCAAATCTGATCTATTTCCAAATCAAAATACAGTGAATTAACTCTGATATAAACAAAAATTTCAGATAAACTCACTGATTATCATAGCCAAAAAAAAATACAGTGTAAAAGCAACGTTAAAATCTAAATCACACACATATATGCTATGTTCGATTACTATAAAACTTAGCTGGAACAGTATTAAAAAACAGATATAATTATATTTCTTGACCAACACATAATATCTCGACGTTTGCTATTAAATAAAGCATGCTATCATGATTATATAGATAGAATTTAATTCTACCAGATACTTTACGACGACATTCAAATAGTTCTTTCATCGCTATCTTACTGAGAAGATACTTACTACCTTTTACGTAAACCTTCGACCTATCTAGGTCTATAATAATTTTTGTATACTGGTATTGGCTTATCGGATTATGCAAATTGTTATATTTTAGTGCAAGCTCGTTTCGTAAACTTTCGAGATAACTAAAGTATTTGCTGTCATCTGATTTGATAAGGGAGAGTTTGATTCTGTCAAATTTACTAAAACAAATACCTGAAATTTCATCGTTAAATTCAAATGATAATTGTTGGTTATTAACCATTATTTATTTTTATTTTGCTATTAACTCCATCTGCTAATGTTAAATTTTCAAACATTATTTCTAATGTTTAGACAAAATTACTTTATAATATCCAAGCGCTAGTGTGTTAATTCCGTCACTGCAATATCTTTTATCATCAAAATTATTTAGTCCACGTTTTATGATCGTATCAGTTTCAAGTTTATGATGGCTTGTTCTGATAACATTTATTTTGATAAAACTGATGCTATTGTTTAGCGCTGCTTTAAAATCGTCAAAATTCATCATCTTTTTCACATATCCTCGAGGAATACCTTTTGCTTTTTTGTAAGTTTATTGTCATCTAATATGACAGCATACATTTTGCTCTTTAGTCCAACAAATTCCCTAACTGGCATAAACATAAACTCATCTTTCATTTTACCAATAACTTTTTTATTCGAATTATCTTGAAATCCACTATATGCTGGATAATCTGATAAATCGAACAGATTATTATTATTGTAAATATCCTCATAAACATCTTCACATTTTATATTATAAACTAGCGAATCTGTGTCAGTAAATAGGAACTCCGAATCTGGCCACTGCTTTTTGGTAAAATTATAGTGAAAATCGTACATCAGCCACTTCGATATATCAAGTACAGCTGCACCAACATAAATAGGTTTATTTAACTTTAAATTTGTCTTTCGTCGTTGTATTGCAACAAGATTTTCATTAAATATTTTCATACTAACAAAACCATCATCATTAACTAATTTATTTCTGCGACTTATATCATTAACGATTTCTATCTAGACCCTTTTCCTAATATTTTCCATCATCTTACCGAACACCGAGTTGTTCATCAACTTGAAAAAGTTTTTCTCAAAATCAGTTTTAGCCACAGCACGATGTTTTGCATTTAAGTCAATGTAATTTGCCATCCACTTCGACTGATTAAACTTTAGCACGCGGTGGACCTTTCTCAGAATTAGTCCAGCATCTACTGCTTGTTTTAAATATTTGTAATGCATAACATAATTTCTTTTATCTAACAAATTTGGAACTAACTTATTAACAATCGAATTTTTTGCTCTTGTCGTTGCTCGTTGTTCAGGCGATAATAAACTATAATTAATCATCATTGACTCTGCGCAAAACGGGTAGTCGTTATGTAGATCATGTAGCGAATTAGGATGATCTAGATCAACTTCAACAAAATATGAGATATCTGAAAAATCGATATTAATTTTTCTAGGTAAATCTTTTTCAGTTTCTTTAAGAAATTGATCTGGTGTTGGCCAATGAAATCCACTGTGTGGCATTGGCTCTGACATTGCATACGCATACAAATTATTGGCGACCAGATAAATGATATAATTCGACGGGAGACTTTTATCATAATTTTTTAAGTACTTGTTATTAGCAGCTGCATATTTTTTTGTTTTAACGCTAATTCCGCCTCTGATACCTTTTTCAATAAAGTTAAACATATCGGCATCTGTTAAGAGATCTAGTTTTATTTTGCTTGTTTTTAGTAGAGCGTCCCAAGATAATCCTGGAGAGGAATAATACCAACAGGTGTCTAATCCATAATTGCTATAGCTTACCCGACGAAAACTCTCAAAAACATCTGCTAGCAATAATACATCTGTTTTCAGATATAGATCATGATAATCACCAAATGTTTTACAACTAAATTTATTCCAAATATCTTGCGCATATTTATATTCGTCATCTGTTATATTTTCGTTTTTGAGTTGCGAGTAAAATTTATCTTTCCTAGGTAGAGAAGTTTCATCAAATCTGCTCCAATCGTCGAGATACTCGTAAGGAAATATACCTTTTTTGTCAGATCGATATAGTTTTCACCGAAGCAACTTTTTAGGTTAGCGAAATTGCTGCAGCCTTTAACAAGCTCATCTAATGATGCTGCCATAAATTGCAGACTGTCAATAAAACGTATTTTACCGAGCGTCACCGACATATACTTTTCAAAATTATTTGGAATATGTTTTATTACGTTATTTAATTTTAGTTTAGCTTTAATATTTTCATCACCAAAAGCTTCTACGATGATATGACTGTCATAGCCACGAAAGTTATGTAAAACTACGGGAATAAAATCTGGAGCATGAAATTTTAAATTACAACTACTATGAGCTGCTCCACGATATTGGCCGGTCAAATGACAATGATCTCGCACCTTATCACGGGCTCCGTTAGAATCCACCAGCAACTTTTCACAAATATGACAATCAACTGCTTTATCAAAATCGAGTTGCTGTTTAGACGTTATTTTCATCGGAGCTGTTTTAAGTAATCTGTTAGAAATTTTATTAACTTCGTCTATTAAATTTTTAATAGCCATACGGCAGGATTTTCACCTCTATATAACTTTATCGGAGTTGAAAATTTATCGTTAGCACAACAAACTACTTTATAAGCTACTCCGCAAGGAATATGTTGTTGTATTTTTCTAGTACTGGATTTATTCGGATTATTTTCTGCTCCAACCACAGGAACAAGTAGACACTCGAAATCAGCGTAAATAACAAAAGCAATATTTAGTTTATGATTATAATTTTTAAATTTTAATAGTTTTTCTTTTTCGCTTGGCATACTTATTCTTTGAACATTGACACAGTATTTGAGATGCTTCTGCAGTCTTTCATCGCTAGAAAAACCATGCAAACATCTATAGCAGAAATATTTTTTATTTTTGTTTTTACTGTACTGTTTGCCAACTAGGCCGTTAAAGTTTTTAATCCAACAATAATGTCCTCGATAAAATAATAAATTTATTGTATTTTGCGTAGCATTTTCTGAGATATATCTCGGGTAATCGTTTTCTCGCTCATCTAGTCCGAAAACATTTACTGAGATACTGTTTTGTTTTTCAAACGTTGGTATATGATTTTCTGCTGCTGGAAAAGTTATTCCTAAAAAATTTAGTTCGTCTTTATGCGGAAAATATTTGTTAACGCGATCAGCATTTTTTTGTTTTGGAAACATCGCAGAAAGAATAGACCATTGAAAACATTTGTCATCATCGTTTTTGACATTAATACAGCATTTTTTGTTTTTAATTTTTTGAGGGAGATCGACGTAGCCAGCGCTATTAGCGCCGCTGCCGTGAAGTACGTTATATTTTGCTGTGTGAAATAAAACTTCTTTTATCATTTCAAATTTCCAACCTGATCCTGACGAAGTAAATTCTTCTAATTTTTTGTTTATTTCTTGATGTATTTTATCGGTGACCATGGCAATGTTTGTTCCAGTTAATATTTTTCTTGATTTTGCTGTTAAATATGGTTCTGAAATTTCGCTGTCAAAACTTTTTGTTTCAAAAATTACATCAAGTATATCTTCAACTGCGTGTAACTTTCATAAAATCGTATGATATTGGACTACAAGTTTGATACTTTTATGAGCCGTAAGTTCTTGAGCAATAACAGGTTGTGAAAGATGAAATAAATTTGTGGAGCTAAAATTTGCTAAAATTTTTTGATCATCAAGTTTGTAACTATTATCGTAACCAGAAAATGCTGAAGCAATTTTTTCTGATTTGATAATTTTTCTTTTTAGCAATATCTCGCAATTTTAACATTATATATATATATATATAATAATATTTTATATTTAATTGAATCTTTTAAAATTCCTAATTAGAGATATGAAAAACCTTATAGTATAATGACAGAAATTTTGAGATATATCCACTGACAGCGGAAGAGCAAGAAACTTATCATGTACATCCAATGTACAACTTATATGCTGCAAATGCACTTGGTTCTGTTATTAATATAGAATCTAAAAAATCTATCGGCATATCAACACCAGCTGGTATGTTAATTTCAGTAAAAGGCGATGATACAGAAAGAATTAAAATGTTTAGAAAAGATTTTATTTATACTTTGTTTTGCGGCGATATTCCAGAAGGACAACGAGTATACAGAGCAAATGGCGCAGTTGCTGATGATAATATTGAAAATTCATCATTACAAAATGAATTTCAGCCTCACCCAGTGTTTGATTTATACGAGACAAATGATCGAGGAATTATTAGACAGATAAGAACAAAAAAAGTTATTGGAAAGTTGAATAACAATAATTATTTACATATAATGATACGTGGAGCAAAAACAGATTTTGTTGATTATAGGTCGCATAGGTTTGTGCTTGAAACTTTTAATGGCGGTTTTCCAAATAATTGAGTTATCGACCATATAAATAAAAATAAAACAGACAATCGTCTAGAAAATTTAGATCTGGTAACATCAAAAGAAAACACAAGACGTGGAGCTGGTTCTGATGGTTTTTATTTTAAAAATCCGGCTAAACAAATAATTTCAATGAATCTCGAAACTGGAGAAAAAATGAAATTTAGATCAATAGCATCTGCTGCAAAATATCATAAAATTAATAAACGTGCAGTAAAATTTGTAGTTGATAATGTAACTAAATCAGCAACGTCGATGTTGACATTTGATAGATTTAGTTTTAAATACGATAACTAATGATATTTTCTACATCATTCCGAGAAAGACAATTATGACTAAATTCCATGACATCGTCGCGATTAAATAGTAACGTCATCATTTTATTTGTATCGAGTTTTATTTTGTCCGCCGCTGTTAATAAAAATCTGTCAGAATCACCCAATGTTATCATAACATCAACAAAATAAAAATTATATCCCAACAAACAAGCTCGAATTGCTTCAGCTAATTCTTTGTGATTTATTATATTAACTCGCTGATGATATTTTATTTCTCCAAACATCTTATTATTTATTAATTAGACAAAAGATTATTATAATAATGAACTTAATTGAGAGACTGGCTAAAGTAAATTCTGAAGATTTTGTTTCAGTTTCAAATTTTACATCAGAAAATATTACTAATGACAGATTTGCTGATTATACTGAAAAAGATATTTTGTATAACCACGACGACGACGAGGATGGTGTTGTTGTTAGTAAAAAATATTTAAGCAGACCAACAACTGGACGATATAATGTTAAGTACCATATCGCTAAAAAAATAATAAAATTTAATTTTCCTGTTGCCGAGCATCAAATATTTTGGCAGCTTATAAAATCCTTTTTAAACGTAAAAATAGCTGGACAACAAAGAAATATAAAATACGATTTTATTTTTGTTAAAATATTTAATTTAATGTCAATGGACGGTGCAAGAAAATGACATTTAATTTCTTTATGCAAACCAGTAAAATGTAAATCAGTATTAATAAAATACGAAGAAATTTATAATAATATTATTCGATCGACTTAGTTGGTACCCAATTATTAAATTTATCGCCATATCCACGCCATTTGACTAAACTTTTGTTGCCGCGCTTTTTAATAACGTTTTCAATAACAAATACATCTTGTTCTGTTTTCTGAAGTTCTTGCTCATAAAAACTGCCAGTTATAGGCTCACCTAATAAATCTTTTAACGAGCATGTAACTGGTATTGTTAAAAGTACTTTATCAACAACAAATACTTCTTCGCTCCAGTTATGAGTATACCCTTTCTCAAATGTTTTTTTGGTCAAAGAAATTCTAACTTTATCACCAACTTTAAATTTGTGTCGTCGGTACATGTTTTCGTTTGCTAATATTGGATTTGTAATCGCGTCGTTTGGCGACATTGTACTTTTGCCTAGCGAAAGGGATCTGTGTTTTGTGTTATTATACTCGTCAACAATTTTTTGTAAATTGTCAATATATTTATTCGTATTTCTAGCTGTCAAATATTTGTGGATTTTTTTCGTTGAGCGTGCGATTAAATCGCTCGACGATGACACTTTTTCCCTCATTTCCTGTAGCATATTTTTTAATGTTATTTTGCTGTAAAAACTGTTCAAATTTTTTATTAAAAAATTCTGCTCCATGATCAGTCCAGATTCTATTTGGTTTTATTTCTGTGTTAACAATAATTTGTTTTAGCGCATCAGTCATCGATGTCCCTGTTTTATCCGAAACGGGTATACTAAACGCGTATTTGCTAAAAACATCTACAATATTAAAAAGATATCTCTTTGGAGCGCCATCAGCGCCAACGTTATATTGGGCTAGATTTGAAACATCAACTAAATCTATCGCCCAGATATCATCAACGGCATATGCGACAACTTTACGTCGCGGAAACTTTTTTTTTTAGGTCTGTGTAGCTCAGTTGCAAGATCATCATATAATTCTTTTTTACCGAGATCTAATTTATATTTTGCTCCAATAAAACCCTGGACCAGCCTTCGGTCAACACGTTCTCGCATATTTACAGGTTTCATATCACGAAGTTCGTCTAACATTATTTTATCGCAGCTGTGTTTATTTTGTTCGCTGTCTAGAAGATCAATATCTCTGTAGCAGATATCATGGCGCATTGCTATTGCGTCAACTTGATTGTAAGGCTCTTGTCCTGGCAGAAAATTATCGTTTTCGTCAAGTTGTTTATCAAGAAGATTATAAGGTCCAGTGTATTTATGGCCTGGCAATGTCCAACCGCCTTTTGGTTTCGGCAATTTTCAAATAAATGTATGTATATCTAGCATAGCAGCATTAATAATAAGATCTCTTACAATTACAGCATTTGCATCGGCATTAGCCCCAGCAGCTATAATAGCTACTCCTCCTGAAATAAATTCAGCTGATGTAATAACACCTGCACCACCAGTTCCAGTATCTTTAAACCACATCATATTAGTTGCAGTTAATTTGGAATAGTCGTCGGAAAATGAAATAATATTTAATATTGTACTTGCAACTTGTAAGTGATTTGAAATATCTTCGACAGATTGATTGGCCATCTGATATTTAGCACTTCTAAATAAACAACAACCGTCATTTAAAAGAGCTACTTCTCTTCCAACTGCAATTGCGACAGGTGCGGCAGATGCGGCAGGTGCTGTCATAATCTGGCCACGAACTTCCAACATTGCTTTATGAGGAAGTAAAAATACGTCCTCGTCTCGAGTATAAAATGTTCTGGAGCCAGCCTTATTAGGTTCGTTAGAATTTTCATCAAGATATTCAACGTATTCGAATTCTGTTACTGTGTCGTCTGTGTCATAAGTTTCTGCTAAATCGAGATAATTTTTTACAGACATTTCTTGATTTATTAGGTTATACAAAATTATTGCGGTGTTGTTACTTTAGATATTAATTTTTGTATAATTTGTTCTCCTCGTGGCGATAAAAGTTTTTTTTGTCTTTGTTATCATTGCTCGTTGAGTTTCTTTTGTTGGTACGATTTCTGAAATAGCTTGTTTGATTGTCGGTATACCACGTTGTGGATCGCCTTTTATTTTATCAGCTATTTTTTGTCCCACATCAGTTCCAGCAGCAGATGCAGCTCCAGTTGCAAAAGCTTTTGATGCGTCAAGTGCAATTGGTGCAACTTTATGAGCTATTCCTGGAACATTTTCTATAATTTTAGCAAATATATTTCCCAAAAATCCTCCTGCTATTTTTCTTCGATAAACTTTTTTTCTCTGTTTCATTATATCAGAGGTTGCATAATTTTACTTCCAAATCTTTCAGAAAATATGTTTACTGTTCGTGTAGGTGTAAATAATAAGGAACAATTTCATTATTAAGATTTAACTGTCTTCCAGACTGATCTGTCAACTGCATATTTACTTCTGTTATTTGATTTTCAACGTTTAACACCAGTCCCTGTTTTTTCCTTTTCTAAAAGTTGTACTCGATTTTTATCAATTACTTGAAAAAATTTCCTTTTAAAATCCCATCCCGGACCAGAAGCTTTTTTTCTATTAGATTTTGCTGTTCTTCTAAACACTAAAGCAATAATACCATATCTCATTCTATCATAAAGTGGAATGATATTTTCCTTTTCTATAGCTGTTTTCAACTCATCTCTAGCAGCAACACCGTCGTCCACTATTACAGTTAAATCAGCAATAAATTTTTCAAATTCAGCCTCACCCCATTTATCTATATTATCAAGATCTTTTGTATTATTTTTTCCTAAAAATTCATGGTATTCATTTTCTGTTATCTCGTTATTTGCTCGTTTTAGAAACAATTGTCTTTGACTTTCAACATCCATAAACTTAAACGTCAACTCGCCAACTCTTTCTTGCTCCTTTTCAATATTTTTTAATTTTTCTGATAAATTTGTTAAAATATTTTTAATCTCTATCGTAGTCAAACCTGTTAGTCTTTGTTCAAATTCTAGTGGGTTATTAATTAGCCGATCTAGTTCAGTTTGTCTTGCAACTGGATCAGCGATATTTGCTACAAGTGCCTCAGCTAATCTTCTTTTTTCTTCTTCAGATATCTCAGTAATTCTTCCAAGAGTTTCTTCTTGTTGTTCTTTAATTAGTCCGAGTAAACCTTTTTCCTGTAGTCGCTTAAGTTCTTCTTCTGATAATGGTTTAGTTTCAGGTTGTTTTCCAAGTAAAGCTTCAGTAACTGGCTTGAGAGCGGCGGCTGTTGTTTCTGCTGCAACCACTTGGCCACGTCGTGCTTGCTGTACTTGATGCTTAAATTTTGCTTGAGATTGCGCAAGTTTTTTTAGATTTTCTATATGTTTTCTGTACTTTGCTTGTCTTTCCATTAATTATATACTAGTTTGTATAAAAATTACTGTAGATATTTTTCAATACAACAGCGAAACATTTTACTCGTATCATTTGTTAATTTATCAAACAAAAAAAAGTCATATTTATTTGCCGTTGCTTGATGATATAATTCAATAAATTTATCTTTTGTTACATCACCACATTGCTCGTTCGCGATATTTCTAACGTCAACATTGTCAAGTCCTGGAAATAATATAAAACAACCAGTATTTCGCCTAATAAATCTGTCAACATTATAAAAACCTTGGGCGAGATAAATAGAATTACATTTTTTATTTCGCGACAGTGAAAAATATGATCTTATTTTATTCATTTCTTCGTTGTTCAGCGGAATATCATCAAAAACAACTATCTTGTGTTCGGACGAATCAAGTTGATTAACTGGAATGAGTTCTTCTGGTTGTTTGATAATAAAAAAATCTTCGCCAGCCTCAAGATCATCACGAAGTTTGTTATTATAATTGTTAAGTAGCTCGTATTTATCTTGCTGCGGGTTAATCATATAAATATAAACGCGATCGTAATTAAAATTATCTCCTAGAAGTAAATTCATAAGCAAGTTTGTTTTCCCCGATCCAGTTCTTCCAACAATAAGATAATGACAATCTGGAAGTTCATTGTTATGTTTATGTTTCACCAAACGTTCTGTATCAAAATTTGATATAGATGATTTTGCCATTATTGTTATATAATTTTATGCTATATAAAAATTGTCAAACGATAAATAAATAATGAGCTATTACACAAAATTTGGAACATTAGTAGGAGATTCATCAGCTGAAAATACAACAATAACAGACGGTAAGGTTGATTTATCAGGCTATCTAAAAAAATCCGGCGACACAATGACGGGAAACTTGTTTATGTCAAATCAACGAGTATTGGAGTTAGAAACAGATTATCCGCCAATGAATGTCGTTGATACACAAACTGTTAGTTATGCGCAACTTAAATTAGTCGACAATAATAAACTAGATAAATCTGGTGGAACTTTAAGCGGTAAGTTAGATATGTCAGGAAAATTTTTATAAATTTAGAGACCAGGTATCCACCAGCAAACTTAAATCAAACTCAAGCGGTAAGTTATTTGCAGTTAAAGTATGTTGATGATAACAAACTTGATAAAATAGGTGGGACAGTTACAGATAATACCAATATGTCAGGAAAAAAAATTATAGACCTTGGAAACCCATCTGCAGAATCAGACGCAGCAACAAAAAAAATACGTCGATGATCAAGAATCTAACTATGTGTTAGTCAACGGTGGTATAATGCGCGCATTTCTCAACATGAACAATAATGGTATTAATAATCTCAGAACACCAGAAACAGATTTTGACGCAGCAACAAAAAAATACGTCGACGATAAGGAAATTCCTATGACAACTTCGTTAGCTACAATTAATAATGAAATGACTACACTAAATACTAATTTTTCTAATCACTTACAAACGTTCTTAAATTTTCGTAGAAATATAAACAAATCTATTAATGATTTTTTTGGAAGTCCAGCGGTTGTAGATATCAAACTTGTTGACATTAACACAAAACTCAACGACATTATTAATGGAATACCTAATATCATTGAAAAAACAAATCTAGTAACAGAGTTACTTGCTAAAATTCCACACGGACAAATTGGAAGTGTCGCGTACGCAGTATTATCAGGATCAAGAACATGGACACCGCAAAGTAACACTATCAAATATACCGCAGAAGTAACCGGGCTATACAGGTTATCCTTGTACCGCGCTGATATTACTGCGTCTACTTCATCAGCACCGAATGTATATCATAATCCTTCACTAATGGTTATAAATAAGAACGACGAAGGAACATTTCTACTGGAACCATCTGATAAAAAATTAACCAAAATGCATTACTTTTTTTGTCTGGAATTTGTAACTAAATCTCATCAATTAATTATAATTGATTAAATGACAGTATAATAAATCAAACCCAGAAATTGACACTGATGTATAAAATATGTAAACAAATATTATATAAATAAAAAAACATATAGTTGATTTCAATCATATTTCAGAAAAAATTCCAAAACAAGATGTCGACGCTCTAATGCAATATTACAAATATTATCATAAAAAAACTTTGGTACGTGAAAAAATGTTACAAATACTATAACAGAATACTTCGAATGATATCATATTTGCCACTGTTAATGACTAGCTCTGGTATAATTTCAAGTGGCGCATCATTAAATCCGTTTTTTTAATAATGTCTGGTGTCGGTGTTTCTCTTGCAACAGCGTGTAAAAAAATTGAGCCTCGTCTTGCGACTAAAAAAAATGCTTGTAAAACAGCAAGTATCACCTATAAAAATTACTTGATCAAATACGATCTTATTTGCGGGGTATAAAATATGATATGGACGATTTAATACGCGAGTTCCGTATTATTGACAGTATGTTAACAGATATTCTACCAATGAGAGTCAGCAGATATGAAAAAGATTATCATAAAATATGGGTTACAACAGTAGATGTTTAATTTTGTATAGCTTTAGTAATATCATTATCAAATAAAATATCAACCATATTGTCAATAAATGTCATCACATCATCTGCCCAACCCGCTATTCTCATATCATTTTCAGTCGCGAATAGCCAAACTGACCCATATTTTGGTGATATATGATATCCAACTTTTTTAATACAATCGCTTATTATTTTAGTTTTTATACCAGTATAACTTGAGGCTGATTTGATTGAATTAAATCTCTTACAAAATTTATTTGTCAGATCAAATCCAACATGTCTCTTTGATTGACAGAAGTACATTATATATATAATATTTTCAATCTCTAATTAATTTTGTATAAATTTTATAGTATAGGGCTGTAAAGTAGTAAAGATAATTGAGTTGTTCCTATCTCAGAGACCCCCTACTCCAACAAAACAAATTTTGTCAGAAATATGTTAGAAAAGTCTTATCATATGAAATTCATCATTTTAAGCTATAAACGGCTGCTGACAAAAATGTTCTGAGAGAGGAACTTCAAATTATCTTTACTACTTCAATTCCGTCAATTGTAATTTCAGTATGATAAACCAATTAAATAACCTAGAGTTTCCATGTTTGTCCTCGACTCATTACTGATGTAATCATTTCCTCTTCCTTATTACTGAAACAAAGGCTACCTATCTTCAATTTTTTATGGTTCTGAGCCGCAGACCTCCCCCCCCCCTCTCTCTCTCTCTCTCTCTCTCTCTCTCTCTCTCTCTCTCTCTCTCTCTCTCTCTCTCTCTCTCTCTCTCACACACACACATACACACACACACACACATACACACACACACACACATCGATCTTTTTCACGCTTACACCTGACTAAGCCGAGTAGTCTTAGGCGTCCGCCTTTATAAATTATTGAGATCACACCTCGGTCCAAGTGGGTTCAAGTCGCCACTAAGCCAGTGTATGACAGTGGTTGTTCCTGTAGTTTCCCCTCCTCTAATAACCTAGCCGCCATGTAAAACCTATTATGTGCTGAAAAATGTATGTATGTATGTATGTATGTATGTATGTATGTATGTATGCATGTATGTTCACTTATTTATTTATGCATGCATGTATAATGTTTAACGGAGCAACAGCGCAACCTTAGCTATGGTATATATACTTAATATATGAGATCAACCTACATTGTGCCACTGTTATCTGCGTTACGGGAGCCGCGTTAATTCAGTTGGTAGAGTGTTAGGCTAGCAATCCAAGGGTCGCGGGTTTGATACCCGCCCAGGCCTTACAGGATCGGCTGCTTCAGTGTGTCCTTGGTAAAGGTACTTAAATCGCATTTCCTTGGCACCAGATAGTCAATAATGTGTTCAATGTGATGTTAATACCCACCTAAATCAACAAATCACTGCGTTAAACTGGTGCCAGGCGGTGTCTTTACGACTTTAACTTCTTACTCCTGGGGCTGTCAGCAAGTAAGACTACTCTTACATAAGAAAGATGAGTATCCCGTTTATCAGCCACAAGTTAGTGTTGGGCTGGTGTTCGTTCACGTTTACAAGTACAAATATAACAAATTTTATATTTTATTTTCCAGGCAGCTGATTCATCTTTCATATAAAACAGCATAATGCAATGATGAAACAGAGCAAACACAAAAATTAGTAACATAAACTACCATATGTATGCATCAAACACTTTCTCATCTTGTGAAAGCATAATACAAACAGTAGATGGACTCGTCAAGGTACTTGACAAATCTATAAATGATGTATTTATAAAGCCATATTTTATGTCAATACATTTATCTAGGAATCTCATATGCAACACATGCGACAAGAGAATTAGTCTGGTTCCCTGCTCCGTATGCTCCCTTCGTTGCACTCTGCTATAAGAATTCGTATAGTGGAGTGCAACTCGGACAGAATACGAAGCTGGGAACCAGACTTGAAGAGAATGTTCTTCTTCAACTCTTATTGGGAAAGTTCGTGAAAAGTTTCAGTCGTTATTATTTGATAGATGTTAATCTAATAAGTACAGAAAATGTAAATAAATGTCGGAAAATTCATGCATGCAGATATAATTTCATTCAAACGTTTGAAAACCAGTTGTATATATATCGTGTTGGACGCCGCCATCTTGCAGTGGTAAAATGTAGGAACGTTATGAAAGATCTCTAAATGGTTCACCGCGAGTTGATTGGTTGAAATATCAAAGGCTAAGATTTGGGGTTTTTATAATTTAAACGGACGCCCCACATGCAATCTTTCCAGGATTTAATAAAGATTAAAAATTTAACTTGTTTGTACTAAACTCATAACTTTACAATGCCAAATTTGCGTCATAAGTTATGTCAATTTTTGTTGAAATATGTTAATGAGTAGATACATATTTCAAATTCAATTTGCTCAATCCATACAAAACCAAACATATATTCATGTTTGAAAACCACTTGAATGAATGATGTAAAACATGACCAAACATCGAACGCGGACTGATTGACTAACAAACTGACCGACTGACTGAGTGGCTATTTGAATGAAAAATACATACATACATGCATACATACATACATACATACATACATACATACATACATACATACAACTCCAAACTTAATAACAGATATATAACTACAATACAAATACTGATATCTTTAAATACTCTTTGACAATAAAAAACACAAATATTCATCACTGATAGTTAATAACGAAAAAAGAGAACTTTTAGATTATAAATAAACCCTTGATAGATAGATACAATATCACCCTGCCTATGAAACTACCTATGACTGGAAACAACGCCGTGTTGGTCTTCGAATTTGGATGACAATAATCTCGGAAAATAAATTCACTTCGTCTATTATAAATAATATCAACCATAAATTTAAATATCTATAACACTGCGGAATTAATCTCAGTCATAAACAAATACACTCATTACTTATATTACTCATGGCATTATAGCTGACAGTGAAAACTACAGTAATACAGTAACGAGATTATACATGTAGTAAATTATATATATATATATATATATATATATA
>JAECUM010038030.1:0-19569 GCA_016617855.1 Megalonaias nervosa
TAAGTGAATTTCCAAACTTTGCCTTCCTATTTAAAAATATAGCAGTGCTTGACAGGTATTGTGCACGAGACTTGTAGTTCGCGGGGGGGGGGGGACGTGCATTTGGTGACTCTTTGCTATCACTGACTAAGCTACATCAATTCTCTTATATGTTTAGTTTTTCTTATTATCCTCATTGAATACCATGCAGTAGACTTAATATCTGGATGAATATTAAATGACGTAAAAATCAGTATGATTGACATACAAATGTACAGACACTAAGATTAGTGAATTAGGCTAGGCTGTCTTAATGAACTTTACAAATGGACGATCTTGAGGTCCGTCTTCCAATCTTAGTCAATACACTTGACATTTTTGTCACATGACCGCAAATAATTACAGTAGACACTATATAATGTCATTAACTGGGAGTATGTAGATTACGTTGTAGTCATTATAAATATATAAAAAAAATTAATTATGAGCCACTAAAAATGTAGAACAAATTAATCCACTGCCACTAGAACAAACAATTTTATATATTCCTAGTTTGTAAAACTTCAGCAAAACTTTACCAAGCTCACGTTCATTTTTAAATTGACAACTTAAAAATGGTATTGTAGCGTAGATGTTACTCAGTCGTAATATCAGTGACCGCAATGATTTGACTGCATGACTATGATAGTGTTAACACGCTTAAACTTGTGTTCTACAGTGCATGTATATGCGTTGTTTCAAAAGTAATCTTAAATATTTTTGGGGTGCAGTCCTTTTTAGTAAAGTTTTAGAAAGTACCAAAATTATTTTATTTTGTGGCAATTTAAGAAACATTTTGTACCTATTACCAGTTATCATAATGCAGAGTACGTACTACTAGCACTTACAACTTATTACAGTGTATAGAGATTACTGTGCTCATTTGAAGTCATTCGGACAAAATACATTGTGTAATGACCAAAATGTGAACACAACCCTTAATAAAGCAAAACTTCTGCCCGATATAGCTGTTGTTGCATGAGGTGAATAAAACTAAGCGGTTAAATGATTCAGTTTCTCGTTTGAATCTCAAATACACATCATCAAAATTAAATGATACACGTATGTAGGCCGGATTAAGCTATTGGACCACAATAATAGGATCCTAGGTCTTTAGGTTTTGTAAGCCCTCCATTCCAATATGTAATACATACTTAAGCCCTTCTCTCCTGTTTGGCTTAAGATACTCGTAACATTAATCCGGTCCTGCACATACGCCTGTAAAAGGCAACACATATGCCTGTCAAAGGCTACACAAACATCCCTCTCAGAGGCAACACATATGCCTGTCAAAGGAGATAAATATGCCTGTCAAAAGCAACACATGTGCCTTTCAAAGGCAATACAAACATCTCTGTCAGCGGCAACACATATGCCTATCAAAGAAAACAAAGATGCAAGTCAAAGGAAACACATATGCCTATCAGAGGCAATTCATATGCATGTCAAATACAACACATATGCATGTCAAATGCAACATATATGATTATCAAAGGAAACACATATGGCTGTCAAAGGAATATATGCCTGTCAAAGTTAACACATATACCCTGTCAAGGCAACGCATTTGCTTGTCAGAGGGAACACATATGCATGTCAAAGGAAACAAATTTGCCTGTCAGAGGAAACACATGCATGTCAAAGGCAACAGGTATGTTTGTCAAATGCAACACATGCCTGTCACAGTAAGCGCATGTCTGCCTAGTAAGGGCAACACATGCTTGTCAAGGGCAACATATACCTCAGTCAAGGACAACACATAATGTCAAGGGCAGCATAAACGTCTATTAAATTCAACAAACACGCCTGCCAAGGGCAATACATTATACATACGTCTATCAAGGGCAACACCAATTCTTATAAAGGGCAGAGTACTCATTTTGCAATTATTCAGCGATATACTTTTAACTTCATTTACCGTTTTTCAATCCTTAAGTAAAATATGAACAGCATTAAAATCAGTTAAAGTTTTAAAATTTTTCACGGCAATGTTTTGAAAGTTTTATTTTAAGTTAAATATAAGACGAGGGACTACAAGTAAGAGAACTAATTTTCGTGTTTCTTTCTTACCTCCTATCATTGTGTGTGTGTGTTTCTGGAGAGAGAGAGAGAGTATTAGAATCGTTGTATCCTCAACATCTTAATCAACTGATTAATCAAATAGTCTTTGTACATTACTCACACATATCCAAATAAACTATCTGTATTAACACAAAAGATTTGGTGATCGGGGCCAATATTTCATCTTCTTGCGGGGGATTTGTTTTACCAGAGACATTGCACTTCTCGTTAAACTACAACCAAATCGTGAGAAGAAAATACATGACGATGCAATATGAAACTTGGACCTGACATAAGGCTGATCTATTACCTGTTCAGACCGCGGGATGGGCAATAACAGGGAATACCTGATCACTAATAACGCGTAAACTTGGCAAACCTCTCATGGGGATGTACAGGGTCACTTCTCGTGTATCTAGAAAGGTAGATCTTTTAAGATTGCCGTCTCCTGCTTGGACGAACATAGTGGTGTATATGTCAGCAGCGTTGGTTTAACAATGTTTTTCTCAAATAGAAATATATTAGAAGTAAAAATAAAAAATAAAATTATCGCATACACCGGAAAACAATGTGGAAAATTTGTTGGTCATTAGGCTTGAGAAGTGGGCTTGTCTTTCTTCGCCCTTTTCCTGGATATATGCACGGCCTTCGATTTGCAAAATATTTGTCTTATAAAACCGCTGTAGATCTATTTTTAACGGTTTCTGTTAAAGGCTTAAGACATGCGAAACGACGTAAATTATTTTAGTGCCATAGTGGCAAAGTATTTGCTTTATTTTTAATTAATAACAACCTACACAATCTGTTTCTAACTTTGCTCTGATGATTTCGTCCCTGGTATCCCTACTCGGTCGTCTATGGGACAATTATCGTTTGAACTAGCATCAATTCATGTGTAAAATCGTTAATTTGCATATTAATGACAACTGTGTATTATCTATGCTGGAATGTTCGGTACGTTTCATTTAGCAACCGAATATGCGCGTGAATTTGCTTCCCAGTAGACCGGCCGAAACTTTCTCCAATCCACCGTGGTACGATTACTTTCTTGTTAGAACTGTCGGCGAATTTCAATTACCCCGTCCTTTCTTTCCCTCTCCGGGGAGCATCATATGTTGTAATTTCCTGCCTTTCTTCTCCCTGGCTGGATTAAAACCCTATTCAAAAATTGGTGCCCCACTTTTTGCGAATAAAATATTGTCCATTGAAGCATACTCACGATGTGAAGCTTGAATTAAAAAATCGGCTCGGCCGGCGTTGAGTACTTGAAAATTTTGCTGTATAACGCTATCCTTGTATGTACGTCAACTCTAAACTCAATCAAGTCTGGCATTTGTAATTTTTACCTAAATCGAGATTAAAAATAGGTAATTATTGATCACATACTTGGCGAGTGATTCATTGGTTTCAAGGGTGGAATCGTATACCCCCAAAAACCCTTCATGTGAAAATATTAGCGATCAGGTCTGCCTATTGTTCGCCGTGGCACAAGTAGTCATTTTGGATTCGTGAAAACCCCTGGTTAGGTTGTTCCGGGTGACGGGGCTTGAATAGATTTTGATAAACGACGCCTCAGGCAATAGATGAAAATTCGCTCCACCTGCAGTGTCCGCCATATTTGTTTTAAAGGAAACATTTTGAACTTTCTTTACCTAGCTGCTGAGTAAATAGTTACCTTCGTATTTTAGCTAACGGTTATTTACTCCTGCTATTGACGAAAGCTTTTTCATCTGTGATAATACTTGAACCAAAAGCTACCTGCAAACAGACTGTGAGAGCATGCATTGTCGACGATGGTCTTAGCTATTTGTCACACAAACTCTTCTGAGCGGTATTTAGCGGGATTGCGGTGCATAAGGTGTTTCGTTATGAGAAAACGGGTACTCTCAATAAACATTTGAAAAATGTTTACTCTACGATTATTGTGTAAATTCTGAATAAAACTTAAATGCAGTTAATGACACTTGTTAAAGATATAATCTTGTGAAATATTACAGAAGTTTCATGTTTTTATATGCGTTGAAGGAAGCTGGTAATTAAAAGTTCTGGTTTCATTAGTAAAATTCCGCAAAACGCATTTTGTGTTTCAAGTTGGTTTTCAATCAGTGGCATGTCTAGTTTAAAGTTTAAACATATTTTATTGTCACAATAGGATACAATGGGATTCGGCACAAGTTCTAACAACTTAAGTTAGTCCTCTCCGTACGTAACACAACTATTACAACATATTCAACTTGACAACGTAATAATGAAAAGTGATAGGGGAGAGAGAGAGAGAGAGAGAGAGAGAGAGAGAGAGAGAGAGAGAGAGAGAGAGAGAGAAATCGACTTTAGAAACTTATTGATAATAAAACTGAAACTGTTAAAGCATTTTGTTTTATTTTTAAGGTAAAGAAGACATAGTCATGACACCTATGAAAATCTTTCAACTTAACTGTTATTTATTTGTTGTTATATACTTTTAAATGTTAATGGAATGTGATTTAACTTTTCTATTGTGCCGATAATTTAGCAATGTTAATTTCTTTGTGAAAAGTTCTTAAGTTCTTTTTTTTAAGTTTTAAATTCTTCAAAGTTCTTTTTTCCCCAGTCAATTTAATCTTAATAAAAATCATGTACGGAGAGGACTAATTTAAGTTGTTAGAACTTGTACCTAATCCCTTTGTATCCTATTGTGACAATAAAATATGTTTTTTTTAAAACAATTTTGATCTTTCATTGTCTGTTAGGTCACCGTTCGAATGTGGTAATATTGTATAAACGTTGCTGCTGTTGTTTTGGTTTTAACGCAATTTTCAAGAACCACCTACCCACGGGAAGCTACTTGCAAGCATTCTCAAGCAAACACGCTGGCAGAACTGGAGACAAACACATAGACAGATGTGTGTGTGTCTGTTTGATTTGGATTTTTAACGTACCTTTAACGTTTTTCCAGTCATATCGCTACGATGTCTGCAGTGTGGCATTTTATAGTGATGTCTAGCATTGGGTCATCATGTCGCAGACATGTAGTATCATGTCCCACCCAGTCACATTATCCTGACACCAGACCGACATGTCCTGACACTAACCTTTAATGATGTGCGCCTAGCGAGGCAGCTGTTAGTACCATTTTTTTAAACTAAGTCTTTATATGACTCGGCCGAGGTTCGCACCCGCGATCTCCCGTATCCGAGGCGAGGCTCTAACCACTTAGGCCACAAACAGATGTGAGATGTCAGTGATCTGTAAAGGCGAGCGCCTTAGACAACTCGGTCACCTGGAGCCCCCTACATAAAGATAATAGGAATCATTATATATATATATATATATATATATATATATATATATATATATATATATATATATATATATATATATATATATATATATATATATATATATATATATATATATATATAATTTGATAGAAATATCCTATAATAACATACCGTTTATAAATGTATATTCTGCTTTTTATTTTATTTTTAAATTCAATATAGGCGTGCGTATACACATATTTACACATATATAATCAGAAAATAGTGGTTCATATGAAGTTGACCCCACCCCACTCCCACCCCTCGTCGCAGACCACTTTGCTCTAATTCAAAAAAGGCTTTATATGCATGGATGACATCCTTTCTGATTTGGGGCGCTGGTTGATTTGGGTGGGTAGAGGGACAAAACGATAAAAATACTTAACTTTCGTACAGTACGAAGGTACGATAAACCTGCGTGTCAACTATCATCTATACTCGCGTACAAGACGGGTCCAACTGCAAACAAGCATACACCCTGACTGTTTTAACGCCATTCATGGTATTTGTGTATTTATCCATCTCGATGAATTGTTAGATTGACATGACTCTTGAGTTAAATATACTTGGTTTTAAATGACTGTAGTTCCCATGGATACACACGTGTGCAGATCTGAGATATTATTTTTGACATACGTGTTGCCTATTGCAACGAAGCTTTGTCAAAAACTGGGTCCTTTTGATGGTCTAATGACCAATTTGCCTGTTGAAAAAAAAAAAACCAATGCATATTGATACAAGGTGGGAACCATTTGACATTTTTAGGGTTAGCAAGAAAATTAGATGAGCCGAGCAATACTTACTTATGTACTTGAAGAGAAAGGAATTCTTTTAAAAAATATTAAAAAGCTAGTCAGACACAGCTCCCATTCAAAAATTAATTTAGGTAAATTACATTTTTTTTCAAATTTACAAAAACCAATTCCGGGATACCCCTATTTCTTCTATGACTCGTTTATTAATTTCTCTTTTAGTTTGTTTTGTGAAATTTTTATGTTGATAAACAAAATTCATGGTTTCGAACTTACTGCGTCTCCAAGTTAGACGTCATCGTGTTGTGCCTGAATAGCATATTTATATATAGAAAACGTTAAATAGCTACTTTACGATTCCGAATGATTCACATCAATCTCAATTGCTGACGTATTGAACAATACTTCTTTATGATGCGGGCTCAATTTTTTCTATTATTACAGGTGTAAAACATGTTCGATGGTATAAAATACCCATCTATTCCAGGTCGTTTTTCTCTATAAAACTTTAAAATCTTTAATGCACGTATTGGCCAAATCAGTTGTTAAGGTCTTCCACATTTTATATGTCATGCCCGATGCACTTTATGTATTATTCTATTGCTCGTGGTTTCGGCTTGGACACAACTAATTGATGCATGATTTAATAATACGACTCCAACGTGGTCTTTGATGTAAGATTTTACAAATGAAGGCCTCCATAGTGTTGAAGAAGAAAGGCCAACGATAATATAACCAGGTAGTGTTACTGCCTTTTGTGGCCGAGTATTGTCTGGGAGTTTTACGTGAAAACCAAGGTTGAGAATAAAACGGCAAAAGCACGATGTAAAAATACAATTTGATTTCATTACATTCATGAAAAACGTTGTAATCGTCTTTCATT
This sequence comes from Megalonaias nervosa, assembly GCA_016617855.1. Taxonomy (NCBI): domain Eukaryota; kingdom Metazoa; phylum Mollusca; class Bivalvia; order Unionida; family Unionidae; genus Megalonaias; species Megalonaias nervosa. The sequence goes on from JAECUM010038030.1 coordinate 7,014, forward strand.
CACACCCGATGAAGTAGCAGTAGGTCTACAGTTGCTAACAGTACACCTTGATGCTGTACAACAGGACACAGCAATCTGAGAGCCATAAACTCTCCAGGAAAAAGAGTATTAATGGCTGTTAATTTCCCACTGCTTCCTCTTGTAAAGAAATGGAACGCATTTGTCCTGTTTACTTTGTTTCTAATAATTTCATATCAACAGTTTCTTCTTATGTCTGTTTCAATTTAGCCACATATGATTTATGTACTGTTTTCTATATGTCTGCCAATGCTTCCCAATAATTTTCACCGAAACTTTATTCATGTTGATAACTTGCATCACATGTAAGTATTATATATGTATGTGTGTCTCTGATTGACTGTCTGTATACTTTGGGGCAGTATTTTATGTGAAATGTAAGTACTTATTTGCAACTTAAAAGTCATTGGACGTAGAAATAATATTCACATATAAACCTATTGGATTAAAATTTAAATTCTACAATTTATCAGTCACATCACAGGAATAATACAGACAAGTTTCATGTTCCTATTTTTGTCCATAATTTTAGTTGCTATGTGAACAAAGAGACATCTTTGGTACTAATGAAGACTGTTATGCGGAAGGAAACATGATAATCATTAAGAAGTGCTTCGATGCTTGCGATTTAAATTTGTCCGCCGTAGCAAAAACATTTAATTAATAAAAACATATATAAAATAAGTAAAGCACAGGGCCGACTTGTTTTGTTCTACAATGACTTATTAACTTATTATATATATATATATATATATATATATATATATATATATATATATATATATATATATATAGGCAATTATCAGCTCTGTTTTATATATCCTTTACTTCTTTAGTTCAGGAAGTAGCTTTGCAGAGCTAGCAGTTTTTTTTATATGATGCATATGAAGTGTGGCTTAATTGTGTACTTTCAAACCCCAAGGAGACCGCATCGTTCAAATATTAAAACTATAAGAGGGAGCTAACCAGTTATTATGTTCTTTTGAGAGAGTGACGTATGTAAGGTGAAGTTGTCTGCATTTGAAACACGCACAGTGGAGAGAATGATGGCATGCCTCTGTGCTACTTTGATGTAATGTGGCTGATATTTCTTTGAATATTGTACTTGTGGAAATGGTACATGATCTAAGCACACTGCTAACTAAAATGACTGCTCCCTTGTGCTAAAAAAATCAGCCTAAATTAGTTTAAAGTGCACTATCTTTAGCAGCTGTTAAAGAAGGGAAAATGAATTTTACCCGACAAAACAATACCAGCTTCTGTAAGTGCAATGAATGAATTACGAAATGTATAAAATGTAAAAAAGTTATCGGCTCTTTTTTACAATTTGCCTCTGAAGTTGAAGAAGTGAAATTGACTAAATGGGGCTAGCAGTTTTTTGAAAGGTGCACATCTGGAGTAAGGCCAAGCTGTATACTCTATAAGCCATATTACACCCACCAATCATACACCAAAATAAAGGGAATTAAACCTTCTTTGAATAATACATAAGATATACAAGGTCTTTTTTTTAAATAGCCAGTATAACCAGTAAGTAAACCCGGAAAAATTCTTTTTTTAAACAAATTCTAACCCTATGCAAAATACGAAACTGTAGAGCGCCACCTAAACCTCCATTAGGATATACCCATTTCTTGTCGATAACAAGAATTACCAGTGGAAAAATCTGGGAAATTACATTTCTTTAAATTTTGGCCAAAATTAGAAACTCTTGAGAGAACCCTTAAGTTGTGAATATTAAAATGATGACGCTATAGTAATTATTTATTTCCACTCTTGTCTTACATGAGCATTAGCGCTTTTAAATTGAAATGTCTTTTTATTGAATCTTCATTTTGTTCATAGTAACAAAAGCTATTTAAAAAGTATACCCTTGGTTTATTTTGTTCATTTAGGTATTCCTAAAACTGTCAGACATCTAGATAAAGGTATTGCTAACGTAAGCAAATATTACGGAGTACTGACTAAAGGGAATACAAGATAAAATACTGGTATTGTTGAATGATAATGCGCCATTCAAATTTCATCATCTCCTTTTTGTTGATCTCGGTTTTTGTTTTCTACGTCGCATATCGTAAAGTATTTTATGTAGATGAAAGCAAACTAACTTAAATGTGAAATTTACACGATATCCATTAAATCCGGTATGTCATTAAAGCTGGTATGTCATTAAAATTTCCTACTTCATAGCCACATTTATAATTTATTCCTATTTACCATCCATGCACCAATACACACGGTGTTTACCCACCAATAAGTAAATGTAACAACTGTAAATGTGATCATTTACTGATTTACTACAGTCCCCCTGGCATTATGAACATGGGTAATTATACAGCCCTAGGGGCATAACTGTCACGATAGCTCCTAATTTGAGTGAACGTTAGTTGTCACCCTGTATTTACCAAGCTTTTCCCAAAACTGATCACATAGCTTCAGTATTTTTTTAAGACGATATAAACTCCATGCTAGACCGTGAATGTCAGTACAAGTAAAATTTATTTCCCCCATTTCTAAGTTTATCGGTGGAAAATCATTGCCCAGGTATGTCGCTGGAGCTAGTTAACGGTCCGGGTGTTCATTTTGACCTCGATAAATCTCATCCTAATTGCTTTTCTGGAATGCCAGCCCCATCTGTTGCAGGGTAGGTCGATATTGGAACGCATGTCGGCATGGCGACCGACGAAATACGGTTAGGAAATGGCTGAAGGTAAAATGAGTGACAGACAAGACACACAACAAAATCTTTACTGCAGCAAGGTTTGCTATAACTTTATCAGACTTTGGTTGATATAAGGTTGGAGTAATTTATTCCAAGCACCATCTCACACCGTCACGATACCCATCTAGACGCTCGACTTGGATTACGCAAAAATTTGCAGAGTAATTCTCAATGAACTAATTGAAAATGAGCCAAGTGTATGATAAGAAAGTACACCACAATCAATAGATAATGCTTTCATAATTTCAAATAATGAAATTCGATGAGAGATAAAATACGCTTTCCCAAGGTTTCAGCAATTAACCAAGCACAATAAAAAATATTTTTTGCCCCCTCCTCACGACAGATTTAGTTATCGTCGTCCCATCTTTCCCATGGCGAGTCTCAAAGCAGATCGCCATATCATCTGTGTTGTAATTTGAGAGAATTGTCACAGGGGGTTTCCGCTCATGTTATCAATTCGGATTTAAAAAATTAATGTTGAAAGTTATCTGTTCCCGGGTGTGATGGGTACCAATGCAAGAACATCTTTCCTGAACGTGATACCATCATTTTCAATTATATACCTTCAGAAGAATAAACTGATAAATTTCAGTCTGAAACAAATATCTCGAAATTTAGTAAGATTTCGCACATGGTTAGAAATGAGAGAAACTTTAGCCATTCAGTTTCGTTTGGAATTAGCTTTACTTTAATCAGTGTAATAGTGGCTGATGTTAAAGATAATAATAATGATGGTGACATAGTTATTATTATATTTATTATTGCTGTTGTTGTTGTTGCTGTTGTTTTTATTATTTCTTCTGTATATTTGCTTTGAATATGGAAATAAATGCTCAATCAAAATGAATTTAAACAAAACTTATTGTATCGACAGAATATAAAGGGATTCATCAAATTGTTATGCTTCATAAGAAAGGTCCTGGATGGCTGAGTGGTCGAAGGTGCTCGCCTTTACGGATCACTGACATCTCACCTCTGTCAGCTTGGGTTGGAGTCTAGGGCTCGGGCAACGTGGGTATATGAGAAAGCTTGCCAGTAGCATCCCTTGGGTCGGTGGTTTTTCCAAGAGTTTTCTCGGGTTCTTCCTCCACCAAACACATTGGCCGCCAATAATAGCCTATCACATGCTGAAAAATGGCGATAAACTCGTAATAACAACGACAATATTTAATAACACCATCATTTATCTATTAAATCAACCACGGTCTGCATAACATCTGACTGTCATCGGGTTTCAGAGAGTGTTGGGAAATTTATGTTAATACAAGCTTAAGCTTGTATGCATTGTCAGCACATTAAAGAGGAGGTTTTGAATAATTTACAATAAACCGTCGATATCTGAAATGAAGGGAATGGGTGTTAATACTATGGGACCACTAAACTATTTCGTTTGTGAATGCAACGTAAAAATTGTATAGCCCTGATATAATTGGTATTGATCAATTGAAAGAGAAAACACTGATCTGCCTTCCGTCAAATAACGATCAATTACCCTTTAAATAATTCTAATGTAAAGAATAGTTAAGCATTTATAAGCACATCAAGGTGGATAGCCCTTATTTTCCCTCCTATAGATACAGGTCGCGTTACAATTCGTGTACAAGTCGCAGATGTTTATCATTGCGCGGACCTGAAAGAGAACAGTCGAAATAGACACCGCACTAATCAGATTCATATTTCCACGGTATAAATTATTATTCGTTTCCTATGCGCAGTGGAGTAACGGTATGACTAGAGATGGAAATTTGCCGATATTAAAGAATCGGTGAAATCAGAGAATTAGTAGCGTTTCAACGTAATTGCTACACAGGAATTATTCATCAGCAAATTAGGGCTAATCGAATGGGTCTGATTCATAATGGATCATAAATTTCATACTGGCATAACCAGTACGACCATTTACTTAAACGAGAATCGTAAATCCTTGTTTTTTCCCGGTAGCATCTGCAGAAGCATACAGATAAAACATAAATAATACTAAGGATACACTGATGCTGGAATTTAAAAAAAAGTTTGATATCAAAATGTATCATTAAATATTTATTAGACTTTTGTTGTCGTCTCACTGACCAACTGTTTTGTTACGAGACCCATGCACTGTGAAACATTTCTACTAAAAGGCTTTCACAAACAAGCTAGTTGAGTTCTAAAAATGTTCTTTATCACAAAGTATGCACTAAAATGTGCATATTTCCGGCATTAAAACGAAAAAAAGGAGAAAGTGAGACGGTTTTACCTTTTCTTTTCTGATTTATGTTGTTTCTATATGTTCAGTTGGTTGTATTTGATATTTATGTTTATTATTCAAGAGTCTATTATAAATTTTTTAAAAATTATTTTACACTTTTTAGTTTTTGTTTTAGTCTTGAGCTTCTTGGTAGAAATCCATCATATCATGCTCTTGGATTTGAAATAAAGATGTATAGATTAATTTCCATTTCCACGCCTCTTTTGGTGAGAGAAAGATACTGCACAATACACACCATTGTTTGGAAGCAGAAATAATAGTGCTGCAGAACTTTCTATTTGTCTGATACAAGCAAAGAAAACTTTCTTACAACAGGTAAACCCGTTATAACGCGATGTTCGGGGTCCAAAAAGAGCATGTATTTATGATGTTAAAAAGAAAGGTCACCTTAAATTAAAAAAGGGAGCCATGCTGCCATCGCGTTATAAGCGGAATAGCGTTATTACGAATCGCGATATAAGGTGTTTTACCTGTAGCTAGTAATCTTTGTGATTAATACAATCGCGGAATGAATGTGTGGTTGGGGGTCCGTTGCGTGTATATCTCTGTTCTATTTTTATGTCCAGTACAGTTTAAAGATGGCATACACTGTCATCTTGCTCTTGTTTGTCCAAATGAGGAGATTACGTATTTATTATCTGCTATGCATCTTTGCTATGTATTCAAGGGTTACTGACAATACGCTGATTTGCAGTACACCTTTATCCAGACGATAGCTGTCAGAGTATGGTTCCTATCCTAGCTCAGAAATTTCGGTCTTAAGACGATCCTATATTAAAGCAGGTGAACGTCCTTTAGCGATACGTTGTATAAGTTATTCTTAAGGTGTACATTCGTTTGCTGTTATAAGCTGTTTCTAAGTAAAAAAAAATGATGGCTTCCATATGTTCTTTTTTATGCTTCTCTAATACATATTTTTCTGACTAAATGGCCATTTGTGCTTCGGCGTCTCAATCCGCACGAAGCTCTTCTAGTAGCTTGTTGAATCGAATATACCAGAGGGGTCTGTCATTGGTCAGTGTTAGTGCTATGGGGCGATAGTTGGAAGGTTTGTGTTGTCTTTTCCAGGTTTGGGTAATAGGATCGCTAGTTTTTCAGATTTTATTGGAAATGTTTATATTGATATAAATAGCGATATGTATGTGTATATTGATTGGTATAGTGATGCGTATGTGAATATTGATGTGTATGTTGATACGTATGTGGATATTGATGTGTATGTTGATGTATATGTGTATATTGATGTGTATGTTGATATGTATGTGTATATTGATGTGTACATTGATCTGTATGTTGATATGTATGTGTATATTGATGTGTACATTGATGTGTATGTTGATGTATATGTGTATATTGATGTGTGTGTTGATATGTATGTGTATATTGATGTGTACATTGTGTGCATGTTGATTTGCATGTATATATTGATGTGTGTATATATTGATGTGCATGTGTACATTGATGTGCATGTTGATGTATATGTGTATATTGATGTGTATGTTGATATGTGTGTGTATATTGATGTGTACATTGATCTGTATGTTGATTTGTATGTGTATATTAATATGTATATTGATGTGTATGCTGATATGAACGTGTATATTGATATATATCTTGATGTGTATGTGTATATTGACGTGCATGTGTACATTGATATGCATGTTGATGTGTAAGTATATATTGATGTGTATGTGTATTTTGATGTGAATGTTGATGTGTAAGTATATTGATGTGTATGTTATTTTGGTAGGTTTGTGTATATTTATGTGTATGTTGATGTGTATGTTGTATGTTGATGTGTATGTGTATGTTGATGTGTATATGTATGCTGATGTGAAAATGTATATTGATGTGAATATTGAGAGCTGTAACGGGTAAGTGTTTCGGACACTGAAAATGGATATCCTCCTGAAATGTCATGGGATCCATCAGGATTTTAATTTACCTATGAAGAGAAAGGCTTACTGTAATATTCAGTACTAGTGTATTTAAAACTTAAAGTAGCCTTTTCTTTAATGTAATTTAATAGCTTTCTGGTGAAGATTCTTAAAGAATATTTCAGCCAACGTATTTGAAATTTTTGGTTAGGGTTGTGACCAGTTTATCAGATTTCATTAAATGTGTTTTATACAGCTGTTTTTATATTTACAAATGATTTTGTCATACATGTTTCCATACTGACTTAATAAAAGGGTGAGAGCTGAACCTAAAGACACTGACTCTTCATGTTTTCTTCTTGCTTTATCTTGTGGTGCGACGATTTTTAACTCGACATATACGGTATCTATTCAGATTTGCAGCTGTTGGCCTGGCGTTGAGATCTCGAAGGATCTTTTCTTCCCCGTTCCCTGACTGCGCCTTTGCAAGCATAATCTAGCCATAGCGTATATACACCCTTAGGATTTGCCGAAATTATTTATACTGTAATCCTCTGCAATTTCACGGAGTATATTGGAAATGTATTTCCAGAAATATCACTGAACGTGTTGATATTGTAACCCCAGAAATATCACTATGTTGGTATTGTATGCCAAGAAATATCACTGAGCATGATGGTACTGTACCCTCAGAAATATCACTGATTTTGTTTGCATTGTATCCCCAGAAATATCACTGAGCATGATGGTATTGTATCCTCAGAAATATCACTGATTATGTTTGTATTATATCCCTAGAAATATCACTGATCATGTTGGCATTGTATGCCAAAAATGTTACTGAGCATATTGGTATTTTATTTTCAGAATATCATTGAGTATGTTGTATTATATCCCCAGAAATGTCACTTTTTATGTTGGTATTGTATCCTCAGAAATATCACTGATTATGTTGGTATTGTATCCACGAAATATTACTGAACAGGCTGGTATTATATCCCCAGAAATATCACTGAGCATGCTGGTATTGTACCCCAAATATATCACTGAGCATATTAGTATTTTATTTTCAAAATATCATTGAGTATATTGGTATTATATCCCCAGAAATATTACTGAGCATGCAGGTATTGTATCCCCAGAAATATCACTGAGTATGCTAGTATTGTAAGCCCAGAAATATCACTAAGCATGTTGGTATTGTATCCCCAGAAATATCACTGATTATGTAGGTATTGTATCCCCAGAAATATCACTGATCATGTTGGTATTGTATCACGAGAAATATCACTTAGCTTGTTGGTAAATACAGATTATGAGTATAGAGACTTGATCTGATACTTGTACCGCGATGAGTTTGATAGCGGAAGGATATAGGATATTGCGGGACCCGAAGAGTCGCAATTGAGCCAATGTCATTCTGCTGTCAAAAAAGAAAGGATGCAAGCACCCAAATCAAGTTACTGTACTGATGATGAGTTTATTATAAATCCTAAATAATTATTTCATGATAAAAATACAACTTTTTATTTTGTTGTTGCTATTATTTTTACTTTGATTCTCTCCGTCTACTCACGTTATATATTGGGCCTAAATATAGCGTAAATGAAATAGTCCAATCACGAGACTGTTGTTAAGTGATGTCATCCTTGACAGCGAGGAATCTTAATCAGCCCATCTGATACAAGGCTTCAGATCGGCCAAAGGAAAAATGACATTTTCATGAGTTGTATAATTGTGAGCATATAATAAATAAGAGTACTGAATCTACTAAATTTTTGAAACGATCAGTTGTAAAACCTGATTTGCAGAGGATCTGAATATTTCCTAATCTTCGTTGTACAGTTTCCTCTTCGTTGTACAGTTTCCACCTGTGACCTTGGCCTAGAGGTCCCGGAGTATCATGTTTAGATGCATAGGAAAATGGCCACTGTCATAAAAGTACTCACAAACTGGCCAGGCGAAGTCACGTAAAAAAAGATGGATCTAAATACTTGTAGAATCCTTTGGCAAGATGCGGTTGTACACGACTTATCGTGAGAAAGACAAATATTGAGCTTCGAGACAAAGGTCTCCTTTTTTCTTTTACTACTTGCGGTCAATATCTTTGCAGGCACATGGTGAACGGTGGCCGTCAGAGTCACCAAGAAAACCAAAAGAGTGCTGATAACTATTCAGAAAGATGCTCATGATCAGACTGGTTAACTGGAGTTAGTCGAAGAAGGTGTATTGTGCAAAGTATAAGAGTTTATATATGGATACACGAATGACTTGCTTTTCGTGTAGGAATGGGATTGATTTCGCTGAGAGGATTGTTACTTATCATCATGGACACTCCAGTGGCCTTATCAATATCCCTTATTGTAATGGCCTTGTTAGTATTCTTGCTTGGCGCTCAGCATTAAGAGGTTAGTGTTAGGACTGGTCGGTCTGGTGCCAGGATAATGTGACTGGGTGGGACATCATGCTACATGTCTGCGACATGATGCCCCAGTGCAAACATCACTATAAACTGCCACTGTGCAGACATTGTAGCGATATGACTGAAACATTGTTAAAGCGACGTTAAAAATCCAAATCACACAGTATTCTTTATGGCCGAAATGTTTTGGAGTAACCCTCTCATTTTCTTTCTAAAAGGTCTCCAAGAGGCGGTAAGCTATTGGGTCATATTCTTTCAAATAGGTCTTCTTTAGGCAGTAAGCAATTGGGTCATGTTCTTAAAAAAGTCTTCTTTAGGCAGTAAGCTATTGGGTCATGTTCTTTCAAATAGGTATTCTTTAGGTAGTAAGCTATTGGGTCATGTTCTTCCAAATAGGTCTTCTGGAGGCAGCAAGTTATTGGGTCGTGTTCTTTCAAATAGGTTCTCTGGCGGCAGTAAGTTATTGGGTAATGTTCTTTTTCTTAAAAAAAGTCTTCTTCAGGAACTAAGCTATTGGGTCATATTCTTTTCTTTAAAAAAGGTTTCTGGATACAGTAAGCTATTGGGTCATGTTCTGTCTAAAAGGTTTCCTGGATACAGTAAGCTATTTGGTCCCTTAGAAAAATGTTTTTGTGCGATTATTTGAGTCGTATACAATCGTTCTTTTGCTAGCAGTATTGGTTATCTTACTTGTCAGGACTTGCAGGCAGTGTTAAATGGAGCTGTATCTTCTACAAATTTCCTTGATTCAGGGAAGCTCAGGCCATTCTCAGGTTTCACGCGTTGGATCTCCTTTTCGAGTTACCACTTGAGGCAGTCTTTGCAGTACGACCAGTGCCCACCCTAGTGATTCACACGTGTGGCCATTCAATTAACACAAGGGATTTGGGATGAAAGGGTCCACCGTGATGCTTAGGAGTCCCCCCTAGAGAGATGTAGGAATATCGCGCAGTCTAACTTCAGCATATATGTGTTGGTGGGAATCAACATGCCGTAACGACAATGTTGATTCACTCCATTTAGGAGACGTTCTGAGTTTTGAGACTTTCAAGCAGTTCAGTCTCACTGCAGCATGCGAGTGAGAAATGTCGTTCAACTTATGTTGTCCACTTGAGTTGGACTTTAACTAAGCCGGATATGGTTTTGTATACGCTCACAATTGTTAAATTTTGAATCTTGCTTAGAGCGGGACTGTTAGTAGTTTGCGGGTGGACTAGAGAGGGTGGGGAGTTGATATTAGGTAAGTAAAGAGAGAAGACAATGCAGTTTCGGTGTTGGTTCTATTATCTTTACCTATACAAATCGTATTCAGTTTCAAATATTATAGACATGCTTTTGTCTGCTCTTAATTTTGTTGGCCATATTCGGAGATGCTGTAGTAATTTACATTCAGGGGATGATTGCATTATTATTATACGACTATGTAAAACATTATAATTTCATTCACAAAATGGCATGGTTGTAATAGACAACAGTTGTATTAGGTGTAACGTTCTCGTTAAAACAACCAAATGAGATATTTAACGTTTCTACTCCCTTAGAATATCGCTCCTCCATTTTTTAATTATTTAATTACAAAATGTTTCTATCGTGTACATGTGCAATTTTCATTGCAAATGATCGGTTTTAGTGCTTGACGTTTAATGTGGAAGTAATCATGGTTTCCCCGGGAGCTATTTCGTCTTGTGTTATCTGATTTGACAGAATCGCCACAAAATTAGCGAGTAAATTGCAGAGCAATTATGTAAATTGCCAATGATAACTTTGTTTTAGCGGTCTCGCCAACCAAACACCCCAACTTCCAAGGTTACCCGGTTATGACACATGCGTGATTTATGCCGTCAAGGTGGAGGTTTAAGTGGGTTTCTTCCAAGCAAATCCTGCGAAATTCGATCTGGGAACTTTACGTTCTGCACGCTAAGAGAAACAATCAGCCAGTCATCGTGGTTGCGCGGACAGCCTACATCCGCTGATACGACAAGGTAATAACATTGTCAACCGCCCTACCGCATTCTCTCGGATGAATGCCACCCCTTACACTCTCCACCCTCATCAACTTCCAGAAAATAATAAATCGAGAAAATATTCCTTCCAGTAGTTAACACTGGCTTCCGTAAGCAAGATGGCTACCAATTAGAGCAACAGGAGTGAAGCAGCTGTAGTTTGCTATCCATTATTTGAGACATATAATAACTGTCTTTGCATCCAGATAATGAGATCGTTCACTATAAATATAGAGGACAGCATAAATATATGAAATAATAATAATAATAATAATAATAATAATAATAATAATAATAATAATAATAATGATAATAATAATAATAATAATCATGATGATGATGATGATGATGATGATGATGATGACGATAATAATAATGATAATAATAATAATAATAATAATAATAATAATAATAATAATAATAACAGAGAAGCATCAGAGTAGTAACTGTCAAAAATATAGTCTTCAGGCTTATTATCGCAAATCAAGTGTTCTGAAATCACCCTGTTACCACATTTTTCAATTGGAGCATCGCAATTTCCGTCCAGTCGAGAAATAACCTCGGATGTATAAACATACCTTTGGTGGCTTTGCTGATTTCGTCACATATTTTGTAACCGAAAAGGCCGATATGTTCCGATTGTGCATTGCCATTTCCATATTGTGCCATATGAACAAAGGTAGTTCCGAATATAGTTCTCAAAGGTGGCGAACTACATCCGAGGATTACTTCTCGACCTGACGGAAAAGGCCGAGAATGTTCTGATTGCCACATTCTGAAAATCTTACGCGTTTTGAAACACGTATAGTACTTATATCTCACAAATGAAACACATATGTCATGCTTACGGTTAGCTAGAGGTTATAATTGATTTTTCATTTCTGGATAAAAAGTATTCCAAAAATTTCCTATGTTAATATATAGCCTGTAATGTGCTGACGTGTCGTTAATCCGTATATATAAAAACAAGAATTGTTTAAAATATCGTATGACTTCCGGAACCAATAGCTGCATTAAGAAGTTAGCTACAAAATAACGAAACCCAAATATTTATTAATTATTTACAATTTTCAAATCTTTGAAATAAATACACAGCGCCAATCTACAGCAAGATCCGTGCTCAAATGTTGAATCCTAATATCAATACTGGCACACACAGAGATGCGAATAAAATAAATAATAACTGACATACATTTTGACAAAAGTAAATACAATTTTCATGGAAATATGTAATGAACAGATACGTGTGTATGCAGGTAGTTG
>JAECUM010038034.1:0-11304 GCA_016617855.1 Megalonaias nervosa
ATAGTGACTGAAGTGCAATTTTAAAATGTCTACCCATATTCCATCTAAGTTGATTTGTAGATTCAGATCTGCCTTAGCAGACAGCTCTGTATATAGGACACCTGCTCACAAAGAACATTTTTTGTAGATGTTTAACCTAGATATAAAAGACAGTCCACAAATATTTAACCTTGATATAAAAGACACTGTCCACAAATATTGTCCCATGAGTGTTCTTTATAAACAAGTTTGACTCTAGATGTTAGCATTACACTGGGAAGTAACCTTTGTATTATAATCTACATAGCTGAGGCTACCTTACTCCTACAAGTCCCTTAATGAGTGAGACTACCTTACTCCTACAAATCCCTTAATGAGTGAGGCTACCTTACTTCTGCAAGTCCCTTAATGAGTGAGGCTACCTTACTCCTACAAGCCCCTTAACCTTACTCCTACAAGTCCTTTAATGAGTGAAGCTACCTTACTCCTACAGTCCCTTAATGAATGAGGCTACCTTACTCCTCTAAGTCCCTTAATTAGTGAGACTACCTTACTCATACAAGTCCCTTAATGAATGAGGCTACCTTACTTCAACAAGTCCTGTAATAAATGAGGCTACCTTACTCCAGTATTTCTCTTAATGAGTAAGGCTACCTGACTTGTACAAGTCCCTTTATGACTGAGACTATCTTTCTCCTACAGTTACCCTAAGGGGGCACTCACCAGTTATGATGTACTTCTGAGAAAGTGACGTATGTAAGGAGAAGTTGTTTGCATTTGAAACATGCACAGTAGAGAGAATGTTGGCATACCTCTATGCTACTTTGATGTAATGTGGTTGACATTTCTTTGGATATTGTACTTAAGGAAATTGTTCAAGATCTAAGCACACTGCTAACTAAAATGACTGCTCCCTTGTGCTAAAAAAATCAGCCTGAATTAGTCTAAAGTACACTATCTTTAGCACCTATTAAAATAGGGAAAATGAATTTTGCCAGACTAGACAATACCTGCTTCTGAAAGTGCAATGGATGAACTACCAAATATGTAAAATGTAAAAAAGTTATGGGCTCTTTTTTATAATTTACCTTTAATGTCCATAAGTGAAAATGACCAAGTGGAGCTAGCAGTTTCTTGAAAGGTATACATCTGGAGTAAGGCCAAGCTGTATAATCTATAACCCACATCACACCCATCATATACCATGTCATGTACTCCCCTTCGACTTTGTTGGGGTGAGTTGCATGGGGTTTGGTTATCGTTATCTAGAGGTGATCGCCTATGGTATAATTTGCCCGGAGTGAGTAAATATCAATAGAAATTGTGAAATTTACAGGTGGAATAGATAAAGATCTGATCAGGTATATAGAACAAAAAGACACGAGCCCTCGTACATGTACAAACCATAAAATTTAAACAAAATTTCATAGACAATAAAATTCATAAACAGTTGTAATAATGCATTACATTAGAAAGATACACTTCTTTGATTCAAATTTTCCAAACGAATTTCAAAATACAGATATGCTTTTACAAATAGCTGATCTGTTAAGCGATAGAATTAATTCATCATCAGATCGAGTGAAGATCGAACATTGCTTTGTACAGATTCATAACCTGATAGTTTTTGCCTCAGTCCAAATCTCGGCGACTGTTCCTTTGGCTTCCTGTGCCTGTAAGTCTGGGTCCTTCCACTTTCCCCTTTTCCAAATTCTCAGGTGTATTGCTGCCTTAAGCCTTCCAACTTGTGTGGTCACTTTGGCTTGCAAGTTCGTGATTCGTCACGTAGACCCTGGTGGGACAAATCTCACCTTGTAAAAGTAAACAAACGACACCCTAAGTGTTCTGCTGTATACCCCTCCTGAGAAGAGCTCCTAATCTTTTCTTGTTACTGTCAGATAAATTCTATCGTAATTCAAACAGATCCTACGGCCATCTGGTCTTACCTAAACAATGCGGACCGTACAAACCTAGCTCCCTAAGGTTAATGTACTTCCTAATGGCTATTCCAATTACTGGCTTACATTACCCAAGTGAATGAATGAAATTCCTTATATGTCACAACCATGGTATACACATTCAAGTCTCTAGCCTATATAAAACCCCACTAAATGGTGTACAAACATTAATTTCACATGGTTCAAGAACGTTAATTCCAGTCAATATGCATTCAAATCTTCATCATATGTGACATTATCTAAACTGGAGAATTTACACGAATTCTCGTACTCATATCAACTAAAGGCATGAAATTCTACATACATATTTACCTATAACAATCGAGACTAAACAATCAAACGATTCATCAAACATATATAAAGAATATCCTTGTACGGATTCATATCGATGAACTCGCACAACTGTAATCATATCAAGAAAATTAAGCCTACGAATTTACAAATAAATTCCTGCAAATAAATCAAACAAATCGTCACACAATTGTAATCATATCAAGAGAATGGATCTACGAATATAAGCAAATAAATCAACAAATCGTGATATCAAAGAATTTACATAAGACTGATGCAAATACCTTGTGTCTTCAAGCTTTACCGCTAGAATTGTTCCGTAGATTTTTTTCCAGACATCTAATCTCTTGGATGATAATTACGGGCGAATATCTTCAACATCAGCCCGGAGTTTCCTTCGAAATTTCTCTCGTAGAAAAAGTGTAGACTGATTTAAAAGTGTTGCAATACGCATTTTAAACTGATAGTTTTCGAGAGGAATCACGCCCCCTTTAACAGCGTAACCAATCTGAATTAAATACATCTCCTGCTCGAATTTGGCGCCCAAAAATTGTAGTCCGTCTGCCAAATTGGATTACCAAATACTTATCGCTGGGAAGTTTCAGAATTGACAGTTTTCGGTACAGATCGGAGGTTAACCCTATCCTCTGCAGTTAAGTAAACAAAGTTCCAATTAAGAACCACCGCTCGCATGACAGTGACATTACCAATCAGTGCGTTACGGCGATTTAAACTCGTGCCAGTCCCCATAAATCTAATTAATCGTTCACCTATCCAACTTAATGTTTTTTTTCATAGATCGACAGAAATTTGGCCCTTTACATTGTTGCTGTAGGGTTTAACGCCATTTTTTAGCACGGATAGGCTATACATGGCGGCCAGTATAACTAGTGGAGGAAGAACCTTGGAAAACACCGGGAAGAACCACCGACCCACGAGAAGCCACTGGCAGGCTTTCTCACGTACCCACGTTTGCCGAGTCTGAGACTCAAACCCACGCAGACAGAGGTGAGATGGCATTGATCCGGAACGGTGAGCGCTTTAGACCACTCGGCCACTCGGCCCCTTCCCCTCCAAGTTTTGTCTGAGTAGTTAGCTGCAAATTGCTATTGAATATACTCTGTAACTTTGTGTGTGAATCCTGTTAAGCCAGGGATAAACTAAATAAGGACTGAAATGGCGACCCAAGGTAGCATTATCGATGAGGAAGTAGGAACAATTGTTGAAGAGCACAGCATTGCAAGGGATAGAACCAGAAGGAAACAGCAAACAAATTTTATGTAATTTACAGATACGAAGGAG
Organism: Megalonaias nervosa; assembly: GCA_016617855.1. Classification (NCBI taxonomy): domain Eukaryota; kingdom Metazoa; phylum Mollusca; class Bivalvia; order Unionida; family Unionidae; genus Megalonaias; species Megalonaias nervosa. Next base: position 3,531 of record JAECUM010038034.1, read on the forward strand.
ACTTCAGTGGTGAAGAAGCAGATGACATGGAAATAGCGGAAGAGCATCCTGTAAGAAAACTAAAGAAAACACTGAGGAAACTAAAAACATCCAAGGACACCAACAAGCAAACTGAACATGAACGGTTGCAGTTAGAGAGAGAATGTGCAATTGAAAGACAAACATTACACGTTGAAAGAGAGAAGTTGCAAATGGAGCACAATCTTAAAGAGCTGGAGTTAGAGATGGAAAGAGTGAAACATCAGTAGACGTAGATAAAACGAATGACAGCCTCCCATTCAAAGTCAAACTTCAAACTTACAATCATCTAGCGATAGAAGATATTCTTACATTTCTCTCGGAATTTGAGGCAGTGGCTGATCATGCAAGATGAGGTGAAGAAATGAAACCTCTGCAACTGAGAACGCTGCTTACAGGAGAGGCAAGAGAGGTAGCACAGCAAACAAGCAAGAGCTATGTTGAGCTAAGAAAGGCCTAGACTAACAAGTAGGTCTCCGTTTCGTTTTGTTTTGTTTTTTTTCCTGTCAGGAAAAAAAAAAGCGGAGACCTACTTGTTGGTCTAAGAAAAGCCCTGATAAACAGGTTTGGGAAAAGACCTCATAAATATTTTAGCCAGTTAGTATAAGAAGGAATGCTAAAGAAACATACAGATGTCAGATGGCACGTATAGAGCAGTTTTTAACATGGTTCATTGATAGTCGTGATCCACATAGATGTTTAGCAGAATACCTCTTGAAGGCACTCCCGCCAGTGCAGGCCGAATGGATAAGGCGTAATAAAGGCAGTGGGTTTTTATAACCAAACAATACTTCTAAGTCCTTACTCCTTAAAGAGGTCACTATAGCGTACGGTTAGTCCTACAATGTAAGACGTATCACATGTTATTTATGTTTTAGGGCTACCCAAAACATAACTATCAGCGTCGAGGTCTTACATGTAGGACTAGCGTATGGTCAGTATTGTTTTCCCAATAAAGGTCAAAGCGTGTCATGTTACCTAATGTGAAAACATGCTTTATCTTGCCCGTACTCGGTCAGTCAGTGTAATTTTAAACTGGATATATAGCAGTTTTGTACTTTTGATAAACTATCGCCCTGGTGTAAAACTACTAATTGGCTGGGAATCTACTTTGTGATGTTATTGTTTGCACCGTTTGTACCCCATAACACACACACACACACACACACACACACACACACACACACACACACATATATATATATATATATATATATATATATATATATATATATATATATATACAATCACATACTAAAACAGACTAAGGTGAAGCTTGAAGAACTATATGAATGAAAACCTTTTGCACTAGAATGTGTGGATCATAAACTTATGAATTAATTTATTTTAATATGAAAATATTCCCATATCCTGAACTACTACTAGTACTACCACTACCACCCCAAAAAAGGAGACAGTTATGCCAACACATACGATGTAAGTAGATGATGAGATATTTCGATTTCATGTGTACTCACAAACAATTATATCCTGTAATTTGGTTTAATGAGAGAGAGAGAGAGAGAGAGAGAGAGAGAGAGAGAGAGAGAGAGAGAGAGAGCAGGTGCGAATCCAGGTGTTAGTGTATAGCTTGGGTAAAGGGCTGTTCAACCCACCCACCCCAACAAATAATAATAATGAAATACAACAAAAGTGTTACTCAGGCAATAGCAAAGTTTTCTTTCCAGTTAGATGTTTAAATTATGCCATAGAAATGCATAAAATATAGGAACTTCCTGCTATTTCGCCCCCAGGGCCAGTAGGAGTTCGACCCAACAAACCTCATACCTACTTGTTTACGCACTCTTAATCCACACCCAAACAGTATTTCTATATATGCCCCTGGTGTGTGTGTGTGTGTGTGTGTGTGTGTGTGTGAGAGAGAGAGAGAGAGAGAGAGAGAGAGAGATATCCTGTGGCCGTATCCTGTGGCGCGCAAAATGATTGGCGTCACAAGGTGTCATGAGAGAAAACTAAGGTGGTGCGGCCCTTGGGCCATAGAAAATGCCCTCATGCGGCCCTCATGGTGGTTTGAGTTCGAGACCCCTGGTCTACGCCTTCCGTTGTGTACACAACTTTGCGTTTCGATATGTCGCGCGTTTTGTTATGTATACAGCTTTTGGTTCCGAGAACACCAAATGGACGTGTCTGCCTGTGTTTGGAGGCTGAAATTCGAGATATTCATGCCAAAACCTAATTGACTGAATCCATTCAATAGGTGCTTGGGTTGACAGACTGCAGCTGATGATCATCAAGTTGCTCTATAAATATTTCATATTTGTATTGTTAGCTTGCGAATGTTCTAGGTTTTCATGGTTTATAATTTCATCATAATTAAGGCCCTGTCTCGACAAAATCTGCGGAGACCTAAAGTTATCATTTTGTCGTACGCACGTCCAGCTGTCCGTCTGTCCGTCCGTCACCTATTTGGTTTATGCAAAACAACTTTACTTTGAATTATTAGATATTTTCCAAATTCGGTATGCAGCTTTTATTTCGATGAATGTTTCGATTGCGAGCTTTCGATGTACTCATTGAGAAGTTAAGGCCCTGTGGATCTAGAAGGTTAACTTTAGCAATGGCTTTTGTATTTTAAAAAAGGGTACGTAGCTTTATTTGGAGGAGACAAGGCATGAATTCAATTTCGGACATTCCATGACATCATTTACAGAAATTATGCATCCAGGTTCCCCATGTTTCAACCCCACCCCCACCCTACCCCATCCCCGTCCAGCGCCACCCCACCCTCTTTGGTTTCCTCACCATAACTTTACTCAGGTTTTAATTGATATTATCCATATTGGCAGATTTATATATAGTGAATCTCTCTCCTGTTTCATCCACGGTTAAAAGAAAAATAAACTGAACACAATGGAAACACATTTCTCTTAGTTTCCCTTATAGAAAATAGCATATGCAAATACATCCCCTATTTCATTTCCGCGTTCCGTTCGTCTATTAGGAATCATCCATAAAGGACGTCCGCAAAAATGGGGGGATGGGGGGTTCAAATGCAAAAACCTGCGGACAAGGGGGAGGGGGTGTAAATGACCTTGCGGACGTCTGCAAGCTAGTATTTTTTGTTATGATTTTCTGTGTTGAACAGATGCTTTAGGCCTACTGCGTGTATTCCATTATGTTTTGCGGACGTCCTTTATGGGTGATCCCTATCTTAAGTGTAGGCTCGTACAAAAGTAACAAAAGAAAAGAGTGAAGTCAACAAGCTTTGTAAATTTAACAAAATACTTTATTTCCCGAGAAAACAAGGTGAATCTAATCCAAAATTTAATCCTAGAATTCAAAAATATAAGTCCTATCACTAAATGTTCTAACCGAATCCAAGTTCCAATCTCGATGAAGTTCCAATATGGAAGGCGATGACGTCCTCTATAATCAGTGTGTGCTGATGTGTCAACAGTTCCTTGTTGAGTCACCAAGAATATAATTCCGGCATTTGAATTCCAAATAATTTAGTAAATGTCTTTGTCCAAGAATTTCAATGAAAAAGAGTATTTTCCAGGGTGAATAAATTATTTTAAATAAAAAACTCAAATCGCAACAACAGGAATACTTTTCAGCCTCAAGGTATTATTTTACAACTGACCAAAATTCACTGAGATTGAGAATTCAACCCAACTGTAACGGGGGCTTTAAAACAATAAAGCCTCCTTAATTGAACTGGCGATCGTTAACTAGGGAATGACCTCCCACGGTGTTATTGCCCAGTGTGGATGGATAGATGGAACGTTAACAGATAGCTGAGCAAGGCTATTGAAAGAAATAAACAACTACGAGCCCCCTTTACCAATAAATATAAATAAATTTAATCAATTAATATATAACCAAAATTTCACTTTCAATCCAACAGATTTGCTAGAATTAAATGTAATCAATTAATACATGACCAAAATTTCACTTTTCAATCCAACAGATTTACATAGAATTTAGTCGCAGTGTTCAATTTACATCATGTTACGAGTGGTGAATTAGAAAGTACAATTCCACGCTTGACAGCATCACCTGACGTCTCTCTCCTCTTGTCTTGGTTTCCACGTCTAATGCGTGCGCTTTGGTCCCCTTTCTGACCCCTGATTATTCCGACCTCTCTTAGATGCGGATTTCCCTCTGACTCATCGGGTTTTCCTCTTCCTTTCCTTCCTTCCTTCCTTCCTTCCTTCCTTCTCCCTTCCTCCATTCTTGAGGGTATAAAGCTGCTTCCTTAAATATAGAGTATGCCTCAAGCTAGACAAGTTTCACCACTTATCTGTATATATATATATATATATATATATATATATATATATATATATATATATATATATATATATATATATATAAACTCTCTTTGTTCGTATTCAGATTAGCAATTCACACTGCATAAATTCTGACATAATGTGATCTTATATATAAACTCTCTTTGTTCGTATTCAGATTAGCGATTCACACTGCATAAATTCTGACATAATGTGATCTTAACAAATAACTGTCCTTACAGATTTCTGTATTTAGGTAAGGTACACCATTATAGTTAGTACAAATGACTTTAGCTCGAAGTTCATTGCCCTCGCCGCACGGCAATTGATTAGAAATTACCACGTGCTCTCTACAGACAAATGCGGCCGTCTATACCAGCATACATTACTACACGTCTTATTTACATTTGACTAGTCAATTCTGTCCAATAAGATAAATGTTCAATTACTTATGGCATAATATTCACTAAATCTAGCTACAGTAACCAATAACCTGCAAGATCATTTAAGCATTGCGAAATCATATATAAATATACAAAATTGTCATTAACTCACGATAACAATATCATCCTACACAGGAAATCAATTCATATATCATAAGAAATATGACCCATCTGCATATTTGAGCATTCTTTGGGTTACATCATAAATTCCTATGGAATTCTACACATTGAATATTTGATTACATGCAGTCCGTCAATTCTATCAATGAACTGTAAAATTAAAGAATTAAATTGCATAACACTCTAACATATCAACAGAGTCCTACGAAATGAATACACGATACATGCGTGAATCATAAGCATATCAAACACATTTGCATAAACAAACAACAAAATAGAAAATTACATGGAAATTAAAATTGCGTACCTTAATGTTGTTTCTTTCCACACAAACCATACGTCCTAGCACTATAGCCTGTCTTCCTTTTTAAGACAGCTATCTGGCCTTTCTACGAGGGAAAACACTATTCTCAAGTTTCCCAAGGAGTCGGACCCTTTGTCTTCTCACAAGGCAAGATTCGAACTAAAGAATTCTGAGCAAGTAGGTACCCTAAAATCCCCAGTCTCCCAAAGTGTACCCCTTAATTTTTACTGACCAATCGGAAGTAACTGTTCCTAAAATTCTCCCCAAATAATCATGTCTTTCATCAGATTTCACCAGCCTAAAATATGCTGCAATTAGCTTTCCTTTGAAGATCAATTATTTGACATAAAGTCCTCTTCCATCCGATACGGTCGGTAATTCTATGTACTCTGTGTCACTATACCGTTACGATGACTCGGTCAATTCTACTGAAGCTTAAACGTAGACCCTTTTATGTTTCAGAGATGAAATAAGAGAAATATCAGTGAACTTTCTCAAGACTTTTCTGGCTTGACAATGATAACTTCAAAGCACAATTTATTCAACCTTAAGCTTCAATAAGTCTTCAAAATTCGCCACATTACACCAACTAAAACGTCATTTTAGACCCGCGTGATGGTTCACGTGATCACTCACTACAAGTCAATTAGCACGTAGACCAGTAGCGCCTTAGCTAAGAATCTGATTCTCACAGTTGAAATGAATTTAAAAATAAAACTGTTTACAACAGAGCCAACACGTGGGCTCAACATGACCTTGGCAATAACCAATCACTTTCACTTCGTGTTTACAAAATCGGAACCAAGGTCAAGAACTAGATCAACTAAAAATACAATGTAGCAATCATTTTGCGTTCTAATCAGACTAAAAGAACTGAACTGACTTTTTCTAGAAAAATGTCAAATCCAGTTAATAAAGTTATTATAACAACATGTAATGAAAATAAAAATAAAATAAAAGAGAATTTAAAACTAACACACAAGTAATATAATTACATATATGTAACACTTCCCCCATAAAGAAAAAGAAAGATTTATGTAAAAAAAAAAAAAGCTTTCTTTTGACCATATGTAAATTATATATGAGGTAAAAAAAAAAAAATTACATAAGAAGAACTCTTATGAATCATACAAAGTGTACATGAAATAATATTTCTATACACGGGAAAGTGCATCTGCAATTAAATTATCTTTTCCCTTGAGGTGCCTGATGTCAAGATTATATTCTTGTAACAACAAACTCCACCTTAATAATCTTTGATTTTCATTTTTCATCCTGTCGATGAAAGTGAGGGGGTTGTGATCACTAAACACAACAACCGGAGAAGGGGCTGAACTAATGTAACCTTCAAAATGCTGTAATGCCAATATTAAAGCCAAACATTCCTTCTCGATTGTTAAGTAATTTCTTTGGTGCTTATTTAATTTCTTAGAGAAATAGCACACTAGATGATCAACACCATTTCTATCTTCTTGAATCAATACTGCTCCAACCCCAACATCACTTGCATCAACAGAGAGTTTAAAAGATTGACTGAAATTTGGAGCTGTAAGAACCTGCGCACTTTTAAATATGGCTTTTAATCTATCAAAAGCCTCCTGACATTTTTCAGTCCAAAGAAATTTGTTTTTCTTGCTCAACAAGTTTGTCAAGGGTTCAGCAATATTAGAAAAATCGGAACAAAATTTCCGATAGTATCCAGCCATACCCAAAAATCGCATCAGTTGCTTTTTACTGACAGGTACAGGGAATTCAGAGATAGCCTTGACCTTAGCATCTGTAGGTTAAATTTGTTCATGTCCAACAATATGTCCTAGAAACGTTACACAAGCACGGCTGAACTCACTTTTAGATAAATTGATTGTCAGACTTGTATCAGTGAGTCTGTCGAAGACTTTCCACACCGTTACTAGATGTTCTTTTCAGGTGTCGTTGTAGATGATGACATCATCGATGTAAGCATCACAGTTATCTAGACCAGAGGTAATCATATTCATCAAACGTTGAAAAGTACTTGGGGAACCCTTCATTCCGAACGGCATTACTTTATATTGATAGATTCCATCTGGAGTCACAAATGCCGAAATTTCTTTTCCTCTGTCCGTTAGTGGAATTTGCCAAAATCCTTTCCGAAGGTCAAATTTGGTGACATACTTGGCATTTCTAATTCTATCAATATAGTCATCGATTTTTGGTAATGGAAATGAATCTGTTATTGTCACAATGTTCACCTTCCTATAATCAGTGCACATACAGAAAGTTATATCTGGTATCGGAAGAAGTATACATGGTGAACTCCATTCACTTTTACTGGGCTCTATGAAATAATTCTCCAGTAAGTACTGAATTTCGTTTTTCAAGAATTCCTGTTTGAAAGGGTTCATACTGTATGGGTGTTGTTTCACAGGTTTAGAATTCACAATTTCAACGTCATGAAAAATTTTGTTTGTCCACGTAGGAACATCTGGAAATAAGTCCTCATATTCAAATAATAGCTGTTTAAGTTCATTCATTTCCTGTTGTTGCAAATGTAAAAGTTTCTGGTCCAGATTTTTCATAATTTCCGGATTCCGAAGATTTGTTGCACCAAAATCAATAGTGTCCGATTGAATTCCTTCACTTAAATCCTCAGTGAG
>JAECUM010038035.1:0-10170 GCA_016617855.1 Megalonaias nervosa
TATAATTTGTCAGCTACGTTTTGTGGGTAAATGTGTAAAATGTATTTATTTTTTTTTTTTCTTTGTTTGTTTATGGGGGGATATTCCAATGATCCTCACTTTGCTTACAATCATGTAAACATACCAGAAAAAAATGTGTTAAATATCAATGCCAACCACAAAAGATTAAATAGTTAAGAACTTGGCACGTCTATTACAGACAGACCATATGACAAGACAAGTCGGTCACTGATATGAAACTATTGACAGGTTTTGGAAAAGCTGTACATGACAGTTTGGGGAAAATTTTTTACGCATATACTTGCAGCAATTTGAAAGTAAAAAGTGAAAGTAAAAGCATGTATGATATGTGAGGTCACTTGAGATGGATTAGTTTGTTAACTGATTTCGCTCTACTTTCGAATTATGAGTAGGTATTATATTCTTTGAGAAGGCCAGAGTAAATGTAAATGATATTAAAACTCAACCCGCTTAATTTGTAATTTAACTGACCTGAATGTCTTGATGCATCTATCTGTTACGTTTTATTCGCCTAAATGAATTGATGCATCTGTTACGAATTAACTCGTTAAAATGTATGCAAGCTGTATACAAGTCTATACAAGGTACTATGTTGTGAAATGTTAGCAAGTAAAATCATTTGTTACTTTTAACTGTTGCACTTTACACCCGGTCAGTTGCTATATGTTTTCTAAACGTTTATGTACAAATCTACATTAAAATGCATTCGGGTCATTTTTATAATGTTTAATTTTCTGTCAAGTCTTGAATACCGTAAACATCGGCGTTAAGAAGCGAATAATGAAAGTGGGTATTTTTTATCTTAGCTAGTAATAATCGTTATTTATATTTAATTTGCCTTGATTGTTAGCTAGGTTTTTTAATTTTTTATTTCATTATCTGCTGTGGGTAACGTAACATTGTGCCTAGTAGCTGACCTTGTCCAAAATCGGTGACAATTTTGTAAACAACTTTTTTCTCCGAATGAGGATAATTGGATCATTATCTTAAGCTGAGTCTAGGACATTGTATTTTTTATAGGTAGTCAACGTGATGGTTGTCACATGCTTTATTGTGATTTTGGTGATGGGCCTTCTAATTTACCTAAGATTTTATTTTGTAAACATTAAGAAGCTTCTATAAGGTTATTTTCCTTTAATAGTCGGTTTTAGAAAATGTTAATTGTGACCTGAGGTCAAGTAGAGGATTATATAATCTTGTTTTTCTAGAAATTATTCATTCGTGCTTTAAGATCTTAGCAGAATCAGTTGTATTATTGTTATGTCCTGTAATTCATTTGGGCTGGAATTTCAAGAAAAGGATATATTCCTGGATTGTACAGCTGTGATTCAACAAAAGACTGTTGGCACATCGCCACTATTTGGCCCATCACTGGCACATCAATACTTTCAGCGTTAGATTTAATTTGGTTTTCCACTAATGTTATTCAGAACTTCAATCATTAAGACTTGTGTCTGTAATTTTAGGATTATTTGGGATTTAATTCGCAATACCGTAAGTTCTTTTCTTTACATTTTCACTTTGTATTCTAGGAAAATATATTATTTGTTGACTTTTATACAGTTTTTGTCACTCGCTCTTTTCTATTACTTCCTTCAACACCATATAGTCGTAACATAAAACCGTGGCTCGTCCTTGTGATTCGAATTTATCTAAACTATTTCAGAAAACTTTCTTTTTGAAATTACAAATCATGTTGTTTAAGAATTGTCTAAGTCCCAGATATTACGTCTCATTTTAGAAATCTTTAGTGAAAACCAAAAAGCTTTTTCAATGTAATTTAGTGGAGAACTTTATTCAAATCCTACCCAGGAACGGTTTGACTACTTGAAAAAGGATGAATTGCTTCAACTTACCAGAAAATGTGATCTTTCTTAGGTGACGGCTTGCTTAACGAAGCCGGAAATAAAACATATTTTGGTCCAATATTTGGTGGAACAGAATGTTTTGGATAAATGTGCTTTGTAATTGATTAGTGAGTCTCCACCCGGCTCTAACTTACAAGTTATGGAATCGAAATTAAAATACAAGAATGAAATAGAGTTACGAAAGCTTGAGTTTCAAAAAAAGCAAATGCAATCAGAGAGAGAGAGAGAGAGAGAGAGAGAGAGAGAGAGATATGAATGAAGTTGCAGAAAGAGGAAAGCGAGAGACAAATACAATTGCAGTTGCAGAAAGAGGATAAGGAAAGAGAAAGAGAAGATAGGCTAATGCAAATAAAGATGCAATATGAAAAAGAAGAGAGAGAATTACAGAGAGAAAGAGAAAACGAAGAAAGGGAATTTCAACTTAGATTAAAAGAATTAGAGCTTGAAAGTGAAAAGTACGTCCCCACTTTACGCACAAATTCATGTTTTGATGTTACTAAAAAAATTAGGTTAGTATCCGCTTTTAAAGAAAACGAAGTAGATAAATTTTGAGAAAATTGCTGAAAATTTTAAATGGCCGAGAGAACATAGGACTCTGTTATGACAAATTGCACTTTTTCGCAAAGCTCGTGACATATTACTTCCCTGTTAGCACAGTAAAGTGCTCATTATGATCTGGTTAAGGAACGTATCTTGACGTGTTATGAGCTGGTATATGAGACTAACTGACAAAAGTACATGAACTATAAAAGAAAAACTGGACATGAGCTTCTCGGGGCCTTTTTTAGTAGGTACTTTCCTTTTCTGAGAAGTCTTCATCTAATAAGATTGTTCCTATACAGGGAGTAGTTTGCGGCTTTGTTAATTTTCCTCTTCATTGTGTAAATTTGTCATCAGACATAGTCTCAGGACCCGTGACAGTCAGGTATTCATTTATTACGAGGCAATGACCTAGCTGGAGATATTGTAGTTAATCCACTTGTAACTGACAAGCCTTGTTTGGATCAGAAAGTAGACCTTATTGAAAAAGAAATCCCTGATTTATACCCAACTTGTACAGTTACTGAAGCTGTGGCAAAGAAAGCTCTTGATAATGATTTTATCAGGAAATTATTCCTTTAGCTGGCAGATGTATTGGTCAGGCATTTGATGAGCACTTCTGCTCCTAGTTTGGATCAGTCAAAGGGTATTGATCACAATGATCCTCTTTTAATTACTCATTCTCTTTATTCCAATCAGGGTGACAAACGACAAATCACGTGTCGTCAAGCAGGAAAAAGATCCTGAGATTTCCTATTTGTTTTAGAGGGCTATTAGCGAAACTGAATCCACAGAAGGACATGTTTGTTATTTTGTTAAAAAAATTGGGTCCTTATGAGAAAATGGAGACCCTTGAGTTATCTCCTGGTGACGAGTGGTCGGTGAACTATCAGATTGTAGTTCCATAGTCGTATTGACAGGAAATTCTTAGTCTAGCCCATGAAACTCCTTTGACTGGTCATTTAGGGATTAATAAGACTTATCACGAGATCTTGAATCAATTTTTATTGGCCAAAACTTAAAAGTGATATTTGCAAATATTGTAGATCTTGTCACACTTGTCAAATGGTAGAATAACCTAATCATAAGAGACCTAAGGCTCATCTGCAACCAATTCCTGCATTTAACGAACCATTTAGCAGAATAATGGCAAACTGTGTCGGTTCCTTACCTAAGGCCAAGTCAGGGAACCAATACTTGTTGACCATAATGTGTGCGTCCACAAGATTCCCAGAGGTAATTCCCTTGACGAACATGAAAACTACAACAATAGTAAAAGTTTTGATACGTTTTTTTTAAATTCAATTTGGCTTGCCCAAATCTGTCCAAACTGATCAAGTGTCAGATTTTGTCTGGAATTTTCCAGCAACTTATGTCTGAATTAGGCATCAAGCAATTCAAGTCAAAAATGAAATTAAGGTACGGCACCACTACAGTGGAGAGAAATTTTCAGTCTGATGATACAGTTCTGTCTCTCTCTTGCTCATTCTTCAAGATTTTCTTGAGATCATGTACTATGGTTCTTACGAAGTTAGAAAGAAAATGGGTGACTTAAATTACAATATTGATACTCCTGGGATGTACATATATTAAAGGAGTACCGGTATATTGATAGAGATAGCCAGATTAATCATGCAGTTAATTTACTTGTACCTGTCCCTCACTGAAGATTTAAGCGACTGAATTCAATCGGACTGTAGTGACGTTGGTGCAACTAATCTTCGGAATAAAGAAATTATGAATAATCAGGACCTGAAAGTTTCACATATGCAGCCACAAGAAAAGAATGAACTAAAACAGCTATTACTTGAATACGAGCACTTGTTTCCATATGTTCCAACATGAACAAATAAAATCTACCATGACGGTGAAATTAAAGATTACACACCTGTGAAACAGCATCCGTACAAAATTAACCCTCTCAAATGGGGAATACTTGAACAAAGAAATTCAGTATTTGCTGAGGAATGACGGGAGTTCACCATGCATTCTTATTCCGAAATCAGATAATACTTTTCGCATGCGCACACACTATAGAAAAATGAACAGTGTTACTAAAACAAATTTATTTCTATTGCCAAGAATCGATGACTGCATTTATAAATTGGAAATACAAAATATGTCACCAATCAGTGACAATTTTGTAAACATCTTCCTTTTTCTCTGAGTGAGATCATTATCTTATGTTGAGTCAAGGACATTGTACTTTTATATAGCTAGACTACGTGATAATTGTCACGTGCTTTATTGTGATTTTGATGAAGGACGGTCTCTAGGATTTTATTGTGTAAACATTAAGAAGCCTCTAGAAGGTTATTTTACATTAGGTAATAATTTTTTTATTAGAAAATGTTAATTGTGAATTGAGGTCAAGCAGAGGAGTATATAATCTTGTTTTTCTAGAAAACATTTATTCGTGCTTTAAGATCTTAACAGAATCAATTGTATTATTGTTGTGTCCAGTAATTGATTTGGGCTGGAATTTTATTTATTCAAATTATTTATTCACTGAAATACAAAGTGCTCTTCTAAAACTTTCATGGACATAGAGACTTGAATTTATATTGAAATTTCAAAAAAGAATATATTCTTGGATTGTACTATTTTGATTCAACAAAAGGCTATATGCATATCACCAATACACGGGCCACCATACACACATGAACACTTATCAGCGTTGGATTTAATTTGGATTTCCACTAATGTTTATTCAGAACTTCAATCATTAAGACTTGTGTCTGTAATTCTAGGATTATTTGGGATAATTCTGCAAGATTCTTAACAATGGTGATAAAATGATAAAACAAACGGCCTATAGAGCTAACAAAACTTTACAAAAGATAAGTACATCCAGCTCTAATTTCACTTTAAACCATTTGAATTGGTCTTCTTCGAATTGGTTATTTATAATAGATTATTATTGTTCTGTTTAATAAAATGTTCACAAAAGTTGCGAAGATACTGATATGAACGCAGCGTTATATATTTACTTTTAAAAATTAACGTTCTGTCAAATTTTCTGTAAATGTTAGCATCCCTTCAGTCTTTTTGTTCTTTTTCCTCCAAACATAAAGTAGATCAATTATTACTTACAATCTGTCTATCTAATGATTTATTTCTTTTCACTGCTCTAATCTTGTAAAAACATCATTCGTATTCGATAGAACTTAGGCGAATTAAATGCAAAAATTACCCCAACTCCATTTCCAGAATTATGTTGAAACTGGTGCATGGTGCAGGCTTATTTTCACAATTATACATCCTAACAAAAGTAGATAGTATTTCTTATTTATTTCAGATGAAGGATTCCTATCTCATCCTGGACGAATACGTAAGTGTTTTCTTATTTAATCAAATCTGGAATTGGACAATTATGCAACACAATTGTTGCCATCCACCCCGCCCATCACCAGACATAACTTATTTCGTTCCGTTGTTCAGAATGTTGAGGGTTCACATCCACCATCGAATCAGCCCGCCTCAGCTACCTTGGTGTGTACCAGTGCAAGACATTTCAAATACTAAAATTGCTTCGGCACGATATAACCTTCGTGTGTTGCTGTGTCGTGAGATTTAAAAAAAAAAAACGAAAATCACCCCGTTTTTTTTTTTTAGGGGGTTGTTGTTGCTTTTTTCTTCTTCTTCTCCTTCTTCTTCGTAGTCGTAGTAGAAGTCGATGACTTAGCTGCAGTAATTATTTTTATTATTAGCAATAGTAGTAATACTTGTTTTTGATGTTGCTGCTTCTGTTGTTGTTGGTGTTGTGGTTCCCAGTCGTCCAAGTATAATCCTATTCATACAAGTTGGTTTGCATACATGTATATGTAATGTTTCGTAATATATAAATTTTGTTGTTGTTGTTGTTGTTGTGGGGCTTAACGCCATTTTTCAGCACACGATAGGCTATACATGGCGGCCAGTATTAATGGTGGAGGAAGAAACCGGGAAATCCCCGGAAAGAACCACCGACCCACGAGAAGCTACTGGCAAGCTTTCTCACATATCCACATTCGCCGAATCCTAGACTCGAACCCACGCAGACAGAGGTGAGATGGCAGTGATCCGTAACGGAAAGCGCTTTAGACCACTCGGCCACTCGGGGCCCCTATAAATTTTGTGGATAAACGATAATAATGGTGCAGTATGCAGTGTACTCAATATTACACTGTTCCATATTTGTGATGATTATGACGACGATGATGATGATGATGATTATTATTATTATTATTATTATTATTATTATTATTATTATTATTATAGATGAGGTTCCTCGATTGTACAAAGGGAGCAAAAGAACCCTCGCGATCTATTCTTGACGTAGGAGTGAAGGATGCTCTCAAGTTCAGTGGTTTTGATGAAAAAATGTTCTTCAAGCGAGGAGGCAAATATGTCTGGAGTAAAGGGGACATCAGACTGGATTGGTAGATCCTTCAATTCTAAAAGAAATTCTGCAGCCAAGCAGCTATGGATGAATCTCTAACGTTACATACATAATAAATCTTTGTAACATGTATACATGTGGGAACAGTCATTATTTACCGTATATACTATCATGTACACTCATAGATCTGGGTCTATGCAGTTTGTTCCGACTAATCAGTCGAACAAACAACATGTACCTTAATGTGCATGGCGCATTTTGCAATAGCAGATCAGTGTCTATGTTGTTCGCGTTTGGACTGGACACTTAAGCGAGTTCAAAGAGTAGGATTGGGGTGGGTGGTGTTAATGTAAATCATACTGTATATAAATTAACCCTTCCTCAACACCTTTATACGGATTATTATAGCCTATCATGAGATATATAATTATAACCTACTTTTACTTTGCGCAAGAAAAACTGTTAAGGTCTTGCATTCGCAAAAAAAAATGTTTTACCCTGGCCATTACATCGCCCCCTCCCCCCCCCCCCCGCCCCGTAAATAATAATTTCTTAAGATATTCTAATTCGTGTAATTCACAAACTGCACAGAGAATCTAAACGATAAAAAATCTGCAGGATATGTTCTTCCAGTTCAAATTACTAGCGCTTGACTTCCTCTCGAATAATTGAAAAACGAATCGCCTGCACATTAGTATCATTTTTTCGTGAAGATCAACGTTACTGTCTTTAGAATAAGAAATAGATTTTAAGGTATACAATGAAATGGCATGTCAGTTGGACTAACAATGTTAAAGTTATGGTGCAAAAACGGCACAGGTGACCCATTAGTATATTGTGTAATAGCTCAGATGTTTGATGTAAACTGAATTAGTATATCACGTGTCAAGTGTCGGGTTCTGATCGTTCCACTGCTGGAATTTAATTTAGAACAGTATGCATTTCCTCAGAAATAACAGATACTACCTGGGTATAGTCGATACACCTGTTCCAGCGGATTCTTTCTACGCGCCAGCGTCATATGACGCTGCATCACGTCACGTGAAAATATAAATATTTTATAACCTCTAGGTAACACTATAGAAGAAGAGTTCCCTCGGAAACTGATGATAATAGAATACAGTACATCATATCATAAAATCTCGAGTTCTGATTGGCTAACGACATGGGAGGAAAGTGCGAATTTTCCATTGACTATGGGATACTAAACTTGTATCACAATGCATATGATACTCACAAGTCTACTACATTACTTTTGTTCTTGAGATTTTGTAAATAGCTTTATACTGTTTTATCGTATTTGCCACTTGCATAATTTTTATAATTAACCAAATTTGTATTTAAGATTATTGTTTATTTTATTTATTGTTTGTTTGTCTTCTTCTTTTTTACCAATAAACATGCAAACACACTGGTGGCATTTGCTTGTACATCATAAACAACGTGTACAATTGTGACTGGTTGGTTGGTATAAATCACATTTTATCGGTTTAGAAATGTGTCCATAATATTGTTCGCTTACAAATATCGTTTTCTTGGGTAGTTCCTGGTACCACGGTACATGTGCATGTTACTTGCAGGTAATCTCTTTTGACTGCTCCCATACATGCAGTTGTACACTGGACACACAGACACATCGAAAATGGAGAGCCTCAAATAACACCGAGTTAAATAAAAAATAGCTGCAAGTAAGGTGCATGAATGTTTATAAAATTTTTGGCAAGTACCAGCCAAACTGTGACCATAAAGTGGTTATTTCTGGAGACCAATGTTGTTTGTTTGGATGGTTTTTAATTACTTTTTTTACGGGGTGAGGGGTGGGGGTACTGGCTTGGGGGTGGGTGACATTTTTGTTTAAGATTTCTATCTTAACTAACGCGTAGAAGGATTATGAAGTTAATACAACATTGCAGACGGACATCTATGGTTTGATTTTGATGATTAATGTCCCTAAATGTAATGTAAACATAAATTTATTCAAAGCAAAATAATCTGGGTATTGTCCAATTTTACCTGCATAAAATCTGTAAACGACAAGCTATCACACCCCCAAATCGCCATTTTATGAAAACATTTCAGTTTTGTTTTTCTTTTCAGAACAGGAGTTCTAATTACAGGTTACAAAAAGCAGGAAGCAAAAAACATTTTATTTGTAAACGGTATAGTTCCGGAGTCTGCGACACGGAGACTGTGGAGTTGTATCTTATAGTCTGATCATTTTCAACGATTATCTGCTGCAATAATGACCTATTTTTAAATAAAAAAATATTAGACCAAACATACATTCTGAAATCATACATATTTACATATTAAAAAATGTATCTCAAAAGTAAAACTATCTGTGTGTTAACTTTTAGGAATATATCATGAATTATTTTCTTCGTCAAATATATGAAAAGGAAGTAATACGTTTCTTGATATAACTTTCCTTCAGTTCAATCAAAACAAAGCCAGACGTGTGTTTTAAATGTACTTGCCAAAACTGACTACTGACATTTTTATATTAGCCTGATTCTGCAAGTTAGATGTTAAAAATATATAAAATTAAAAATAAAAACTTTACATAAATATCAGACCCAGCGTAATGATGATGATAAACAATATTTTTGCACATCAGTAGGATTCCATCTCAAACATGATATTACAAACGCCTAACCGGTTTGGTGTTGATTATATTATGTAATTAAACAATGGCCTCGTGTTTCTTTAAATCTCTGAGAGTTCCATCAAACAAATAATTGCTTGTCTGCCAAAACTGTATTGTCTGTATCGAGAACCACTCTATACGTTCCCGGAAATGTAAGTAACGGATGTAACAAAGTTTGGATGCTGAACTCGTTCAGGAAGTCTGTTAGGATTTGTGCGACAGTGCGTCGTCATTGAGTAGATGGATACCTCGGGTACCGCTGCGCGGACGGGTGGTTTTGTAGTGTTACAAAACTGTTGCCAACACTCTGGGGGCATAGAAGTGTCCTGTGATACTAGTAAAAGTCACAATAGAAGCATTTTCTACTGTCTATCGGCTACTTTCATTAACTGACCCATTCGTTGCATTCACTTCCTGCAAACCGTCTTCCGGAACATAGGTCTTCTTCCATGGATTCGAGATCATCTTTAATAATAAAACCACATCAAAACTGTAGGATATGACGGAAATAACATCCGCAAACTTTATCCAAATAGGCCCTGATATTAGGCAGAAAGTACACTATGAGTGACCTAATTTTATAGTATAATCTTTGCACAGTACAATAATTCGTCGACTCCCAATATTTTTACGTCATTGTCAATTACGTCACATGCATAAATCTACTGGTGTCCGGCTTGCCACAAGTGCAGCTGTGGGTAGTTTTTAAAAGA
>JAECUM010038036.1:0-15044 GCA_016617855.1 Megalonaias nervosa
TAAAAGGCGAATAATGTTTAATATGTTTACAATTTCAGACCGAATCTAAATTCCAAAACAACCAAAGCACTACCATTCGGCGCCATTGAACGAACAAGAGGTTCAACCATCAAGTACACCATTTGTGCGGTAGAAATTACAAGTCGTTCCCTTCAAATTCTCTGCCTAGATTTATTTTTGGATCTGCCCATACGCGCAAGTAGCGATGGCATGTGTGAAAGTCTCAGCGGAGACACATTTACCTATGCGCAACGCTATATACCCATGCGTTATATAAGATTTTCCGCGAGTCTGAATTTATGTCGATGCCGAAGACAACCCACATACATGTTGTACTGAGATCTTTGCGATCACAACTCAGTGAGTTTCTTAATAGTTGTACCAGTTTCTACCACAAACGAGTTCATACAGGCTGTAGTCCCACGCATTCCTCGATTTGTTTGCTCGCGCATTCATCCTTGAATTTCCCTGCGACCGTCTTGTTGCCTTTGATGAACAGCGGATGGTCCTTCGAGTACACCCTGGTATCAAACTAGTTGACGATTGACACCTCGCCCATATCCACGTAGACATCAGCAAGGAGTAAGTATCTGTGTACAGCATCATGATGTTATCGACGTATCACAGTTTGATCGAGTCGTAGTATAGAACTCGTACGTGACCAGCTTTGACAAATCCACCACAGACGCGTCAACGTAATTAGGTTTAGTCAAAGTCATCTTGGATTTATTGCTACGTATGGGAAAGAGTTCGTCACTGAATATCTTACGTGACTCAAACGCCTGGTATGAAATCAACCTGTTAACATTTCCTTGCTCACTGTTCCGGACAAGGTCGACGCGAATTTATTTTCGCCAATTCTCCATGGTGTACCCAAAACATGACATTGCTCATTAGCTTGAAAAGTCCTTTACATTTCGTGCGTGGAGGCCTTTCGCAGTTTCACCTTGATGTATGGAGCCATCCAAGCCCGCTGGATGGATTCATGACACACGCCTTCTTGACCGCAGATACAACTGCAGGTTTCCTAAGCGAACTACATAGTTGATCTTCTGGGGCAGATTCAGAATCAGCTTTATATATCCAGTACCCTTACTCACGTGGAAGCTGTGCTTCTCATCCATGATCGCGTTCTGGTATGGTGACAACCACTTTTGGGGAACCCACAGCTCTTCCGGAGCCAGTGGATAACCGTTGAGGCTGTGGTGAAGCTCTTTCCGGATATTCCATGTCAACTTCAAAGAAGTATCCATAATAACAGTTGATATTGTATTTGTGTATGTATACTTTTGCAGGATTGGTCCACGTCAACTCACATATAAGCATCGGCTGCATAACTACATGTTGTTGATGCAAATATACATGATGTTTCACGTTCGATAACCAAGTACTGATCAATATTAGTGAACAGTTCCAACTCTGTCACGGTTTTCGATGGGAGTACATTATAAGCCATTCACTTTGATGAGAAGTAATGTGCGGAATCGATCTTATAGCACGCATGGCGGTATCACAAAAAGGCTCAAAAACATCCACGAGCAGTCGGTGCGTAAATACAAGTCGTGGTAATCACGAGGTTTCGACAACCAAGGCAACCCAGACACTGTAGTCGTCGGCGGAAATACCTTCTCGAGACAGCGATGAATACAAATCCCCAGTCGGTGGCTGCTGAGTTTAGGAAAACTTCTTTTGATTACTCATCCACTCATAGGGATATATTCCTTTGCGCGTGAGCAATCTGAACGTAGAAAGTTCAGTTCCATCGTTATCGGAGCAATCAACACCGCATCGACTAGAAATCGTAAAGCGATTATTGCCTTTCGTCGCAAGGCTGTTGACGAGTTTGTCCAAGCTTAAATTATGAAATTGCCCCGAGTCCATGAACTGCAGCCAACATAGCCGAAATGTCCTGAAAATAACACTAATCATTTGCGTTTGATGCTGTTGAGATTCTAGCATGATCAAGTGACTATCATACCCGCCGAGGCTATCAAGCACATTCGGAAGTCTTATTCGTGATGGGTAAATTCTCAGCTGCAGGTTGCATTCGCTGTGTACGGCTCCTCTATATGCGTCATTGATGTGGTAGTGATCGTGAACGTTTTTATCAGTTACAATGAGATAATCACAGATCCAACAACGTGTCGCTGCGGTAAACTCGCACATATTATTGTTGTTCATAATCATGTCTATTTTTCGCTGTAACCTCCAGCGATTTAATAAACACTTCAACCGAATTCTTACCGCGATACAACAGTGGTGGCTCATTTACTCCATTACATCTGACAACAATGTAGTGAAACCTGCATAGGATTTGTTCATCAACTTGCGTCGTATATAATTTGATCTCTGGGGATTCTTGGTCGTTGGAACCGTCGGTTCTCACTGGAACATTCAGACATTCAAAGTACGCATAGATGACAAGTGATACTGTTGTCTTTCGTTGTACCGCAGTGAATTTCAGAATCTTCTTACATGGTTCTGGCATGAGTGTACGATGCGACTTCTCACAGTAAACTTCATGGTCATCAAGCAGCTGTCGACATTGAAACTTTATTTCATGATATTTGCTGTGACGGCCAACAATGGGTGGAAATTCATTTATCAACACATAGTGGTACAACGACGCTCACGCATCAGAGCCGTCCACGTTTTCCATGTTGCTAAATAACAGCAAATCAGTAAGTTTAGTAAGCGCACCTATAAAAGTTTCGCTGCTTGTGGTGAATAGTCAAATCGGTTGAAGGCCTTTGTTTCAAGTAAACACATTAACGGCGATATCACGGTTGACTAGTCGTTCGTACTGATGTCAGTAATCTGCTCAGGACATTCTACGTTACCAGACAGGTGCTGTTTGTATTTTAGAGGATGGTCTGTATGTTCGCTCACATATGCAGCGCGGATAAGATGGCCCATTTAAAACATCGGTTGCCATCACCTTTCAAATTAATTACTGTCCGCGGCGGAAATACACGCTGGTGTTAGAAATATGAGATGAACCTCCAAGCTTATCGAAACATGTTTCAAACTTCTCAATGGTCTTTACATAACCTATGTTTATTTCATTACTGATGACCTCAGTGTCTCCATTGTTTAAGATTACACAGGCACCACCATGAAAAAATGGATATGAGGTTATATATGGTGCATGGTAAATTCCACATGGAGAACAATGTCCACTTGAAATCCGTTCGTGCCGTAATGTTAAAATAATTCCCGAACGTTAATGAGCGTCTCTACTTGGTTTAATTTCACTTGTGATGATCTCCTAATAAAATTGAAGATTACGAGAGGGCTTGTGCAACTTGAAATCTGGAACTTTTCTTATTTGAGGACCATAGAATACAGCATAGTCAACAATATTAAATTTGACATGGCGACAGTTTTCCTCATCAGCGACTTCATGTACAATTTCAGCTTGCCTGACCCGTGTATAATCTTTATATGCAACTGTGCTGATGTTGCACGAAGCTGTCTCATAATCGGACGTGGGTTCAAATATCCCCAAATATACCTGCCTTTGGTGTACCTTTTGGTATCTTTATTCCACGTTCTCGCGTGGATTGCAGAACTTGATTTACAGCTTTCGCTCTCGTTGCAGTCAGTTGTGGTTCATCTAGGGGAAGGTTTCACAGCCAGCTGTTGCTTATTTAGGGGAAGGTGTGTCACAGCCAGCTGTGGTTCATCTACGAGTCCTAATAGTGCAATTATATCTTACCTTTCTCATACAGCTTGGTATCCTTATTCCACGGTCTCGCGCAAATTTTGGAGTTTATTAACAGTCTGCATGCCCGTATATAATATTGAAAACATAATCTAATTGCTTATTTACCAATAAGCCTTTTAATAAAAGCAATCCCTTCGATTCTTGATAAAATCGTCGACGTTTTGCTTGACATCATCATTCTCATTTTCCGTGACGGGTGCTTTGACAAGTCTTCGTCGCCGCTTACGATAACACTCAACGACAGATGAACATCATCGGCAAAGCTGATTTCGCGACTTGACGCCGATACCACAGTTAAGACACGGCCGAGCACCAGGATTAAAATGTAACGCGAACAAGTGGCATTCATAATATTCGTAATGACATGTTCTGTTAGAAACTTACCATTTTCCATGGCATAAGCCTTTACATCGATCACATACAGTTGCCATTGAGCTTCTTATATATGCAGAAGCTTTTTATCTCTAACTGAATTCCTGGTTGCTTTATTATGTCTGTATCGCCTGCTTTTATTTTATGCTTTGTATACTTTGGTATAGAGGTAAACACTTTATAAACAAGAGGATAATACCCGAATTTACGACAATGAATCGGATGATACCTCGTCCACCCACGATGGTGATTCGTAATTTCACATCATGTTCTGCTAAATAAGCATGCTTATCTTCAAGATCCCAGCCGAATCTGTGAGATCTCTGCACGGATAAAATTTCCTCTAAGTTGCGATCAATAAGAATTAATCCTAATCTGTTATAATTTTTTACACCAACAACATCAACATTCCTTCTACTTTTGTATTCAACAATGTCAAAGGTCCAGTGTCACTTGTTCGTATTGTCTATGGCTTGTATTTTTGCATGTTTGAATATATCATTTGCAAACATATCATATAGGTCCAGCTGTCTTGCTTCTGCGTCGTTGTAGCATTCTTCATATTACTTCTCAAGGTCAGTGAGGCTGGGTACAGTCTGTATAGTAATGCTGAAGACATTTTTCTTATTGCAGTGATCTTTGCTGTTTCCGTTGGCCGTTTCAATATATGTGATGTTTTCGCTCACCAGTGACTTGGTTAACGTCAGAGACTTAAAATATCTTAGCTTTTCTGTTTTTATCTTACTCCCTTCAAATCAAGCCCAGTTTTATCAAGATGTTCCGCATACGTCATTGTTTATTTGTTTGTTTTTTTATGGGTTTAACTCTATTTTTCAGCACATGATATACCATACATGGTGGTCAATATGTTTGGTTGAAGAAGAACCTGGGAAAACCCCGAGAAGAACCACCAACCCACGAGAAGCTACTGACAACCTTATCACATACCCACAATGACGGAGCCGAGACTCGAACCCACGTGGATAGAGGTGAGATGTGATATTCGTTGGAAATTATATAGCATCTTTTGGGCCGCTTTGACGCATTCAAGCGAAATAGCGATTTAATCTTGTCTTTAATATTACAAACTCACCCTTGGATGGTAATTTCATTAGATGCAGACGTGAATTCGTTCGCAATACTATATGTATCAAGCTGAGTGGTCTCTTCTGGCATTATCTAATAGCCCACTGCAATTCTCTAACAGCGAATCACGTTTCTTTTGTCAGCGTATATCAGTCTGTATACGGCTTTACCATCCACACGCGGTTTACAGTCACAGATCACATATGTACACTTGTACAAGCAATTCACAGTGCAATAGTTACGGCAGACTAGAAGCGGTTACGTGACTGTTAACCGGAACTGGTCAGACGATCTCAAAAACGCCTATTAACCTTCTACTGCTATACATCAGATGTAAATCTTCTTTGTTTTAAATATAGATTAATACATAGAACAACTGATTTTTTTTTTCTAACATAAAATGGAAACATCATGTTTGCTTTATCTTGAGTTTGACTTAGTTAAGAAAAGTAACAGGTTATTGGAAGATAGGATTTAAGAGAGCCTTCCGTGTCTTTAAATTTTTCAAAACAGAATTTTATATTTGGCAAAGATGGGGAGGAGAATTTAATATTAAATGTAGTAGTTATTTATGGTTACATATAACTTTTAATGGAATGTGTAAATTATTTCAGTGAAGTCAAATAAGAAATAATTAAGTACTGCTGTATAAAAAATGCATGTTAAAATCCAAGTTAGATTAAAAACATATGTACTATAACTAGCACACTCAAGATTAACTGACCCATGACTACATATACTTGCTTATAAATGGAGTCTAACTCCAAAAACAAAAACATGGAACATGATCTGCCATTACATATTGAGCGACTTGTAAACAAGTACACGCGGTATTCTGGTTTTTAATTTTTATCATACAACTCCAACAAATATGTCGTAATCGCCATTTAGAACGTGTCATCTGGGTCAGAATGTTGAAAATTTTGGAATTAGTCGTGATTTTCTGTTGATCGCCCTGCAGCTGATCGAGAAAGCATCAACGTCAGTGGCGTAGAAACTAACCAAGCAACCTCTGCAATTGGGGTCGGGGACAGCCACATCAATCAAATTTTGTTACTAGAATGGGGACTCAGACTTAACTTTTTGGTGGAGTCGGGGAGGGGGGGCAGAGTTGATCGGCTTAAATATCCGTGATATTTGTTCAGACATTCCTACCTAAGTTTCCTACAGAAGCTGTTCTCCGACACTTTGAAAAAATATTATAACGTAAATTACTAAAATGCTATAGCAGTTGTGCATATATTTGAAACGTGGAGTTCTGAAATATATGCGGTATATACTAGCTTGTAAGTGGGTTCAACTGCAAATAACATATACTTTGATCTGCTCTCGCATAGAACGCCGAGCGATCGGGGTCTGTTTTGTTTGTTCTACCTATTACTCATAACAATTTTCAAAGACCTATATCTGCCGGATCGGGGTCTATGCAGCATTCCGTTGGCTCGGACTTAAAAGCGAGTAATACGGTAGATGTAAATACAACGACACGGATGCTGGCATTTATGTAAAAACGAGAAAACGTATAACAGCATTAATATATAAAAAAAAACAACTGAAGTGGAACAACTATTAACTGCTTCAAATAACGGTTCCAGACATACATGTCAGACCCTTCTGATGTGCGACGGCCTGTAATGGAATTATATGCATTGCGGAGCATGAAAGCATATTTCACTCGGATTTATAGTATATAAACAAAGCAATTTAACAATTTACAACCTCAAAACAATCTTACCTTTTACTACAATCGTCTTCGAAGGAAATAGGGTCTACTGTGAACGTATCAAGGCAGCGAATCTCATGCACCTATTTTAACCATCTGAGGGTACGTCTTACATAACTATTTTTGACTGGGCAAAGTTAAATCTCCACAGCAGACCAAAATAGGACATTGTTAAGGTACAATTGACACGACGGCTTAAGGGATAGATAAGCTGTTTGACCTCAGCCCCTTACCGAATTTATAAGCGGGCTTGAAAAATCTGAATGGAAGGCAATACAAGATATGGACAAAAGAGGTCGGGTTCATCTCTGCGAACTGAAATTAGCGAATTAGAAACGCAGGGAAAGGTGATTTGTTTCTATTTGTATAGGAGTAGTATAGTGGGGTAGTCTACGGACAATGGGAATTAGCATTACGGGACCCCAATATCGAATATACGGACAAGATTTATACGGACAAAATATCACCCTGGGGTAGTATAGCCTCAATGGGAAAATACATTACAGACCCCCCCCCGGGGTAGTATAGCCTCAAGATTTATAGCCTCAAAATATCACCCTGGGGTAGTATAGCCTCAATGGGAATTTTGTATAGGGACAAGAGGAATTGAGCAGGTAGGGTGACGTCACGGTACTGGACACTTGCAACAATATAGCAAGTACCGTGACGTCATGCCACCTGTGTCATTCCTATACAAAGTTTGAATCATTCGCGTTCGTGTCAGTGAACAATATATAGCGAGTACCGTGACGTCATGCCACCTGTGTCATTTCTATACAAAGTCTGAATCATTCGCGTTCGTGTCAGTGAATAGTGTATAGCAAGTACCGTGACGTCATGCCACCTGTGTCATTTCTATGTAAAGTTTGAATCATTCGCGTTCGTGTCAGTGAATAGTATATAGCAAGTACCGTGACGTCATGCCACCTGTGTCATTTCTATATAAAGTTTGAATCATTCGCGTCCGTATTTGTGGATATTATAATATTAGACCCAAATTATAGAACTGACTAAAAACTTTTAGATAAGAGAATATTGTTTTTTATAGCCTCACGTAGACCGTAATGTTATATTTGGTCGTTTGCACTATAGCCTCAAAATTTATAGCCCCACATAGACCGTAATGTTAAAAACAGGTCCCAGCACTATGGCCCCAAAATGTATAGCCTCACGTAGACTTCTATGTTAAATTTGGTCGTTTGCACTATAGCCTCAAGATTTATAGCCTCACGTAGACTTCTATGTTAAATTTGGTCGTTTGCACTATAGCCTCAAAATTTATAGCCTCACGTAGACTTCTATGTTAAATTTGGTCGTTTGCACTATAGCCTCAAGATTTATAGCCTCACGTTAATTTTGGTCAATTGTACCGTAGCCTCAAAATTTATAGCCTCACGTAGACTGTAATGTTAAATTTGGTCGTTTGCACTATAGCCTCAAATTTTATAGACCGTATACGTATTAAGATTAAGATTGGGGCAATATAGCCTCATATTTTATAGAACACTATATATAAGATTGGGACTGTAGAGTGACAATAGGAATGGAACAGGTAGGGTGACGTCACGGTACTGGACACTTGTAACAATGTAGCAAGTGGCTGATCTGAATACGCGTGGCTACCACTCTAGGTAGAGACAAACACAATAGAGACAGAGACAGACATATACTAATACAAGTCCGAGATTTATATATAAAGCATTACCTAGACCTGAAATTATGTTGGCGGTGTTCATAAATTTGCATGACTGTAATGGTGCTATAAATAGCTATAATCAAGGAAAGACCAATGCCAAAATTATGTGACTAAATGTAATGCTAAAGTTACTAAATTGTCCCAGAATTTCACGGAGACTAAACATGTCCCTGAACATTAGGTTACATTGGTTTAAACTAAAATGCATAAAACTAGTAACTATTTATAGTCTCAACTTGTGTGACGATCTTGAATAAACACTCATGTATCTATTTATAGCTACAACCTGTGGAAAACCCAAGTCTATATTTATAGTCTCAAACTTTTCAGCTTCAATGACGTCACTTTACTCAACACTAGGAGAATAATGGCAACAGCCGAACACGAACGCGAATCACATTTTTCATTTAGACGTAGTATCTATTTATAGCTACAACCTGTGGAAAACCCAAGTCTATATTTATAGTCTCAAACTTTTCAGCTTCAATGACGTCACTTTACTCAACACTAGGGGAATAATGGCAACAACCGAACAAGAACGCGAATCACATTTTTCCTTTAGACCTAGTATCTATTTATAGTTAAAACCTGTGGAAAACCCAAGTCTATATTTATAGCCTGAAAATTTCTAGCTTCAGTGACGTCACTGAACTGGCCGACCTGAATACGCGATACTGTAGGTAGGTAGGTAAGTAGGTAGGTGAAATGAATTTGATATGGATAAAGGCAGTTTTATAGGGACAAAAACCAATACACACACAAAAGAAAGGGAGAAAAAAAAAACACTATATACTATCCACACAAACGGATGAGAACGCATAAAACACTTATACATATACTATTCAAACAAACGTACGAGAACGCATAAAACATACACATATATACTATCCACACAAACGAAGGAAGAGAAGAAAAAACACACCCATATTTACTATTCACACAAACGAACGTGAACGCATAAAACACACCATACTTACTATCACACAAACGGACGCGAACGCATAAACACACCATACCTACTATCCAAACAAATGAACGCGAATGCATAAAACACACACATATGTACTATCCACACAAACGAACGAGAAAGCATAAAACACACTATACTATCCACACACATCTACTATCCACACAAACGAATGAGAATGCATAAAACACACCACATATACTATCCAAACAAACAAACGCGAACGCATAAAACATACTATACTATCCACACAAACGAACGAGAACGCATAAAACACACCCATATCTACTCTCCACACAAACGGACGAGAACGCATAAAATATAACATATTTACTATCCACACAAACGAACGCGAATGCATAAAACACACACACACACACACACACACACACACACACACACACTATCCACACAAACGGGAAGAGAAGAAAAAACATACCATATTTACTATCCACACAAACGAACGTGAACGCATAAAACACACACACATTATACTATCCACACAAAACGGGAAGAGAAGAAAAAAACACACTATACTATCCACACAAACAAACGCGAATGCGTACAACACATTATACTATCCACATAAACGTACGCAAGCGCATACAAAACACACACCATATCTACTATCCACACAAATGTACGCGAACGCATAAAACACGCACTCTACTATTCAAAAAAACGAAGGAAGAGAAGAAAAAACACCATATTTACTATCCACACAAACGCACGTGTATGCATTCAAACACAAACACACACACACAAACACACACACACACACACACACACACACACACACACACACACACACACACACACACACACACACACACACACACACACAAAATCAGTAAAGGAGTGAGTGGTTAGTATTCATTTTGTTTCAATTAATGAAAACTCAAAATCCCTTTTTTAACCCATGATGTACGTGTGTGAGTGCCTGAGTGTAGGCCGTTTATCGTTCTAAAAAATCAAAACTAGGAAACACTTACCTTTTTTTCTGTCTGGTCTATTCTGGTACAACTTTTACAATCCAATGTCACAACACAACACAACTTTAAAACGTTCATAGACTTCTTCTGTCTTTTTTGTTCACTCTCTCTGTTTTCTGAATTTCTTCACTGTCACAGTTTTTTTTTCTCCTCCTCTTCTTCCTCACCTTTTTCTCACCTTCTTTTCTTCTCTTTCTTCTCTCTCTGGACATGCCGGTGTTCTTCTTTTGCCGAGGGCACCTCTTCTTCTTCCTCATGTTCCTGTTGTTTCTTAGGGCAGTCTGAAGACCAATGTCCTTTCTCTTGACAATGATAACAGGTATCCTGACTTTTGTCTCTTTTGACACTGGTCTTGCTTTTTTGACGGTCTGGACATTCAAAGGGAGTTTTATAGGGACAAACAAAGACCAACACATACACACACACAAACTCCTAACGTTATGCGTTAGCTTAGAATGTAAGAGAAGAAGACGAAATTTCACAAAATAGTCTATCCTTTACACCACAAAAATACTATCCATCACACCACTATGCTATCCAACATATCATACTCACTATCCAAAATGTCTTGTGCTCGCTTAGAATGTAAGAGAAGGAGATGAAAGCTCACAAAATATCTATCCCAAACACCCCCAAAATACTATCCATTACACCCACTATACCATCTATTATATCATTCTCACTATCCAAACGCCCTGTAAGAGAAGGAGATAAAATCTCACAAAATAGGCTAACTCTTACACTACCAAAAATATTATGTGTTAAAACGCTAGTATCTATTTATAGTCACTACTGGTAGGAAATTCCTTTTTGGAAAAACCTAGTATTTATTTTTAGCTACAGCTTGTGGTAAATTCCTAAGGAAAACCACACTATCTATTTATAATCTCATCTTGTAGGAAAGTCCTATGAACTAACCTAGCATCTATTTTTTATAGCTACAACCTGTGGAAAACCCAAGTCTATATTTATAGTCTCAAACTTTCCAGCTTCAATGACGTCACTTTACTCAACACTATGGGAATAATGGCAAGAGCCGAACACGAACGCGAATCACATTTTTCATTTAAATTTTCCATGCGCCAAATTTTATAGCGCATGCGCATTACGTCACAAATATGACGTAATTCGTGTTCATGTTCGTGCTTCCCGTCAACATCATTGTCATTCATCAAAGTGTAACGACCTCATTACTATAAATAGCACCAGCTTTAATACAGTTATTAAACCTAACTGCTCTCAACACATCAGCCATCAGCCATCAGCCGTAATAAAATCAGTAACTACAATTTTATCAGCCACTGTTTTATACAGCTAATCGCTGCTGGCTTCTACCATATTACTGATATACAACTAACTTATATACATGTAGGCCATATATACATACCCACCCTTACAAGCAAATGCCATGTGTTCGCTTAGAATGTAAGAGAAGGCGATGAAACCTCACAAAATATCTATCCCTTACGCCACAAAAATACTATCCATTACACCTACTATACCATCCATTATATCATACTGACTATTCAAACACCCAATGTGTATGTTTTATGCGTTCTCATACGTTTGTTTGAATAGTATATGTATAAGTGTTTTATGCGTTCTCATTCGTTTGTGTGGATAGTATATAGTGTTTTTTTTTTCTCCCTTTCTTTTGTGTGTGTATTGGTTTTTGTCCCTATAAAACTGCCTTTATCCATATCAAATTCATTTCACCTACCTACTTACCTACCTACCTACAGTATCGCGTTTTCAGGTCGGCCAGTTCAGTGACGTCACTGAAGCTAGAAATTTTCAGGCTATAAATATAGACTTGGGTTTTCCACAGGTTGTAGCTATAAATAGATACTAGGTCTAAGTAAAAAATGTGATTCTCGTTCTTGTTCGGTTGTTGCCATTATTCCCCTAGTGTTGAGTAAAGTGACGTCATTGAAGCTGAAAAGTTTGAGACTATAAATATGGACTTGGGTTTTCCACAGGTTGTAGCCATAATAGATACTAGGTCTAAATGAAAAATGTGATTCGCGTTCGTGTTCGGCTGTTGCCATTATTCTCCTAGTGTTGAGTAAAGTGACGTCATTGATGCTGGAAATTTTGAGACTATAAATATAGACTTGGGTTTGTCTCTACCTAGAGTGGTAGCCACGCGTATTCAGATCAGCCACTTGCTACATTGTTACAAGTGTCCAGTACCGTGACGTCACCCTACCTGTTCCATTCCTATTGTCGCTCTACAGTCCCAATCTTATATATAGTGTTCTATAAAATATGAGGCTATATTGCCCCAATCTTAATCTATAATACGTATACGGTCTATAAAATTTGAGGCTATTGTGCGAACGACCAAATTTAACATTACGGTCTACGTGAGGCTATAAATTTTGAGGCTACGGTACAACTGACCAAAATTAACATTACGGTCTACGTGAGGCTATAAATCTTGAGGCTATAGTGCAACGATCAAATTTAACATAGAAGTCTACGTGAGGCTATAAATTTTGAGGCTATAGTGCAAACGACCAAATTTAACATACAAGTCTACGTGAGGCTATAAATCTTGAAGCTATAGTGCAAACGACCAAATTTAACATAGAAGTTTACGTGAGGCTATACATTTTGGGGCCATAGTGCTGGGACCTGTTTTTAACATTACGGTCTATGTGGGGCTATAAATTTTGAGGCTATAGTGCAAACGACTAAATTTAACATTACGGTCTACGTGAGGCTATGAAAAACATTATTCTCTTATCTAAATTTTTTAGTCAGCTTATAATTTGGGTCTAATATTATAATATCCACAAACATGAACGCGAATGATTCAAACTTTATATAGAAATGACACAGGTGGCATAACTTCACGGTACTTGCTATATACTGTTCACTGACACGAACGCGAATGATTCAAACTTTGTATAGAAATGACACAGGTGGCATGACGTCACGGTACTTGCTATATTGTTGCAAGTGTCCAGTACCGTGACGTCACCCTACCTGTTCCATTCCTCTTGTCCCTATACAAAATTCCCATTGAGGCTATGCTACCCCAGGGTGATATTTTGAGGCTATAAATCTTGAGGCTATACTACCCCGGGTGGTGGGGGTGGTGGTCTGTAATGTATTTTCCCATTGAGGCTATACTACCCCAGGGTGATATTTTGTCCGTATAAATCTTGTCCGTATATTCGATATTGGGGTCCCGTAATGCTAATTCCCATTGTCCATAGACTACCCCACTATATTACTTATAGGGCATACAATGAAATAATACTATCCGATCAAACGACACCAAAATTACCATCATTTTTACATGTTATTTTCTATGAAGAAAAAGAATCTTTTTTTTCTACTTGTCCATTCGGTGACAAACTCAGGAATCAGCTCATAGCGAGGTATTATAGATCCTTTATTATATAAATAAATTCGAGGAAATGAAATTTGTTGCAATCAATATTTGCCTTCAGAATATTTATATTTCCATTGTTTGAAACTAAATCAACAAGATTTACATAAACATCTATAGCACGTGTGAAATGATCTGCGCAATATAGCAGAAGACTATTTGGAGAAATATTTATAACGGTTACCATGTAAATGGGATATATTATATCTGCATGCAAAAATATTATATTCCGTAAAATCAAACAGTAATTTTTTCATATATAAATGTTCATCAGTAATTAAAACAAACAAAAAATCAAAGAAGTTAATAAATGGGTGTGGAATGTCTTTTTGTACATTACATCCATCGTCTTACATTTGAACAAAACTTGTTATAAACTTTTAAGCACATTTAATGTATGTAAGTATTTAATAATTTAATACTCATACGGTGGTATGGTTAGCTAACAAATACCACTCATGAAGTATTTGCCTTAAATTACAAGTTTATGGAATAAAAAATATAATTGATATTTTTTTCTTCTTTCGACTCTTTTGTAATGCAGTTGACTCCATTACATTCGATATTGTAATTGGTATCACACGAAACATTGTTTGCACGGTTATGCTCAGCTAGACGGAAAACATTCATGTTTGTTCAAAAACGTGAAAATAATCTGCTGGAATTAAATTTGGCATTTTACACCATAATTGGATTGAGTTTGGTCTTAGGTCGCAAGATTCCGTGCAGTAATCGTTTAGGTATGAGATAGCTCAA
Source organism: Megalonaias nervosa (assembly GCA_016617855.1). Classification (NCBI taxonomy): domain Eukaryota; kingdom Metazoa; phylum Mollusca; class Bivalvia; order Unionida; family Unionidae; genus Megalonaias; species Megalonaias nervosa. Next base: position 14,720 of record JAECUM010038036.1, read on the forward strand.
AAGAATTGGGCGTTTTAACGATTCATTTGTGTTCCTTTGAAACCGAATCGTTGCGGAGTGTGTGTCCTGTGAACACAAAAAAAAAAATCGGTCAATGCCCTTGGGGCGCAAATCATATATCCATACGAATGTAAGAATCTTTAGAAAGATCAGATCAGCAACATGTAGGGTCACAAAAACAAAACACCCCACACATGTGCCTACAATAAAATGAACGAACAAACAAACAAACCAAAAACAAGAAGTCTATAAAGATCATTATTATAGACACCGGTCTATATATATATATATATATAAAATGCATTTCAACGTGAAGGAATATATA
>JAECUM010038037.1:0-29012 GCA_016617855.1 Megalonaias nervosa
TATATATATATATATACATACACACACAGTTAGATGAATTATTCGTTAGACTGGAAATTGTTGGATATAAAATGAAAGGAGAGGTCAGGCCACGCGACGAGATGCTAGCATCCAATCAATAGAAACCCAAACGCAGTAAGTCTGTAGCACCCAATCAACAGAAACCCAAACACAGTACGTCTGTAGCATCCAATCAATAGAAACCCAAACACAGTAATTCGGTAGCATCCAACCAATAGAAACCCAAACGCAGTAAGTCCGTAACATCCAACCAATAGAAACCCAAACGCAGTAAGTCTGTCGCATCCAACCAATAGAAACCCAAACGCAGTACGTCTATAGCATCCAACCAATAGAAACCCAAACGCAATAAGTCCGTAGCATCCAATCAATAGAAACCCAAACGCAGTAAGTCCGTAGCATCCAGCCAATAGAAACCCAAACGCAGTAAGTCCGTAGCATCCAACCAAGGCCTTCTTTATGAAACAATTTAAGCAAGAACCACAAGCTCATTTTTAATAAAAAAGAACTCGGAATCTGATGTCGTACTTGGCCTATATCTGACGTCGTCATGGGCAATATCTGACGTCATACTTGGCCTATATCTGACGTCGTACTTGGAGTATCTACGTCTCGTATTTGGACTATATCTGACGTCGTACTTGGACTATATCTGACGTTATACTTGGCCTATATCTGACGTCATGGGCAATATCTGACGTCGTACTTGGACTATATCTGACGTCGTACTTGGACTATTTCTGACGTTATACTTGGCCTATATCTGACGTCGTCATGGGCAATATTTGACGTCGTACTTGGACTATATCTGACGTCGTACTTGGAGTATTTATGTGCCGTACTTGGATTATATATGCGTCATTAAAACCTGGCATGCAAGTAGAGGTTTAAAAGTTAGAGAAATTTTGAAGAGTCTAAAATCACTATAATCAAAGTTACATGATGTCAAATGTTTTGTAAATCAAACCTAAGCTAATTTCGTACTCGTTACGTTTCGTTAATGGAATACAGGACCAAAATATAATGGAAAAAATCTTAGGAAACATTAATAGAAACAGTCTTAGGAAAGTCAGCATCAATGGAAACGATCTTATGAAAGTCAGCATTAATAGAAACGATCTTATGAAAGTCAACATTAATGGAAACAATCTTAGGAAAGTCAGCTTTAATAGAAACAATCTTAGGAAAGTCAGCATTAATAGAAACGATCTTAGGAAAGTCAACATTAATGGAAACGATCTTATGAAAGTCAGCATTAGTGGAAACTATCTTATGAAATGTGCTTACAATTAGGAGCGGCCCTAAAATAGCTGCCAGCTACTGATTTCCTAGGCGAACCACGCAATCGGCGCCACCCACCCACCCACCTATAATTTCTCCTTAAATTTGCCGTTCAGTTTAACTTGGCTCCCCAGGTCACCGCCTAGTTCGCCCATATGCTTCAAAGTCAACATCAATGGAAACGATCTCACGAGATGTGCAATTTTCTTCAGGTTAGTGTTACAGAATATTTACAGTTTTTAAGCAAAGAACTTAAGTTACCATTCGGGCTTGAAAAATATTATTTGAAAATAACAAATGACAAAGAACTCACAATGAGTTTTTAATATTTGCAAGCACATATGAAGCAAAACTGCTATAAAGATTCGAATATAATAAACTGTTTTGTATTAAAATTAATAAAGATTCGATGATAATATACTGTTTTGTTTAAAATTAATAAAGATCCTAATATAAAATACTATTTTCTATTAAAAATAAGTTTGTAAAGTCAGATCCCCCATGAGATAATATCAGGGTGGATTGTAATCTTAGAGACAGCAAACAGACAAACGTGATGGAGAGGATGAAACGATCTCCATCTTCTTTCGAAGCAAAAATAAGTAATTTTTCAAAGCGTGTCCTATAAAGGACAAGAACAAGTGTCATACTGCATTTGTTTTATTGAGGTACAATAGAAGTACTCTAATATCTTAAACATCAAAAAATATATTTACAAAATAAATAAAATATGTACCAATATGGTAAGATCTCAAAACGAAAAAGCAATGAATTAAGTACAATAACAGTGTGAAAATTATTGTCGATGTGAAGAAATGGTGGAACAGTTTGCTGTCATCAACACAAGAAATATCATCGAAAGATTCAGCATTTTTTTTCAAACATACTGGTAAAGAAGTTTGTTGATGTGTCTTTAAACCTCTGTGAAAAAAATCAAGATTTCGGCTCCGTTCTTAGTTAGTCCTGTGAGAAATGTAACTTATATAAAGAACCATGCAAAACGTCTTGTGTCTCGACTTTTATAAGTACACTGTTTTAATTGACTTTGCCAGTTATGTACCATACATGTATTCATAGTTCTTTTCTTAATCTAATGTATGTAAAGATACATACATAAAGTTATATTTCAGCAAAGATTAAATACTGAATCAAACAAATATGAGAAATGACTAGATTAATACATGAATATATATGCAGATACGTATATACCTATATCTCCATTTTACCAAAATGGGTGAGTAGAGGGGAATTACATAAAGATTTATTTCTTGAAATATTTGTAATTTTAGTGATTTTACTGTTTGTAGGTATGTAGCCATTGACTAAAATGCTTTAAGTATCTTTGTGATACAGTTACACAGTGACACAGTGACAGTGACACAAAGATCCTGAAAACACAAAGAAAATAAACAAATCCTCGTGTGCAGTTGAATAAAACCACTGGAAGACAAACTATACCTGAGATGTTACAATATTTGTGTATAAGAACACGTGGCATAAGATTTGACATAGATATCTTCATTTTAATATGATAATAATACTGTTCCACACACACACACACACACACACACACACACACACACACACATATATATATATATATATATATATATATATATATATATATATATATAACTTAGCACTAATAACCAGAGATAGATTTCGAGGTTAAAATCTGGACAATGAAGCATCACCTCATACTAGAACGTCTCTAAACTTTGTAACATTCAATTCTTCTAGAAAATCATCGTAAGTGTTATCAATTGTATAACTTCCCGACGTTGTTGTATTGTCATCGTCATCAAACGTTGTCGCCATGCTGTCTATGGTATCGTTCATATCAATATGATGGTTACAAGGATAATAGTTTCTTTCACGATTATAAGTTTGGGAATCCCCCCTGTTGTTTCTCAAACCGTCAGACTTGTAACTCGGATACCGAGTGTTCATAACGATGTATTTAGAATTTTTTAAACATTCCTGAGGAAGTTCATTTAAATGCATTACTGAATACGTTGGAACAATTTCAGACTGGTCCTCAGTTTCTTTGATGCAACTTGGACTAGCACATTGTCTTCGCAGCTCTGACCTGTCCATTACAGAATTTGTCTGTCCACGGAAATCCATGGAATCTTCTTTGACTGGGGATGAATTATACTGCGACTGGCTTCTGTAATTATTTATAGAAATGGAGGAAAGTCCCATTTGAATTCCAAGACCATTCTTGCACCTGGGAGATGTGCAGACCGGTTTCCTGGGCAACATTTTGTTCGAAGATTTCGACTGGTCCCTGTGTGGCGGTAAACCCCTCCTACCACTTTGACAAACAGTATTCTGTAACTGTAAAATCCTTGAATCATCTGAAAGTAAAAATATTTTTAATTCCAACAGTTTTTTCACACTTTTTAACCTTATATTTTTTTTTAAATCCAACGGTTTCATTTATAGACTTTCTAACTTTATCGTTTTCATTTCGAGTGTTCATGTTGCTGTTTAAGAGTTCGTCACTTTCAGCAAAGTGGATAATACGACAAAACTTCTGAAGAAAGGTAATGAGTCTAGATTCGATATTCACAAGCTGACACTGAAATATCCAGGGAATATTGACTGGTGCAACTGCTGCTTGCTGATGACCTCACTGTCTTCAAAGTGTTAGTTCCATGACTTGAATACATACGTTACGGGTGTTAACTCTACTTCTTATTGTATTTGTTTATATCCTAACTTACGTGCCTATTGGTACAAGTCGGAATATAAGCAAAAAAGACTGATTTCAGTGAAGCACTTTAACTTTATTAAACTTTACTAGACTGCGGATAGAACATTTTTCATTTCTGAAATTGATATACACAAACGTTTCAGTTTCACTGATTAACAAATTCTCATGTTTTGAAATTTATAATTAATTACAACAAGTAATGCCAAGAATCAAAATGATTATATCTGAGATCATATTGATATAATGTTCCTATTTTATACCACTTTCAATTTTCTATTGAAAGCAAGTCAGTGTTTTATAATGTCCCTAATTTGATGCAGCCTGCAATTTTTGTAACGAAAGCAAGTCAGTTGTTTGCTGACAATTCTTATTTAAACTGACCTGAGTCATGTGACATTCCCATGTTGCTTTGTAGATCGGAAACACTTCCTCCTCGACCGCTGTCACATGTGCCTCCCGTGTCAGCAGACATTTCGCTGTGGTTATCCCCATGCTTCTTCTCTAATGTAGTTTCTGGCGAGTTCTAAATTAAAGCAATAACGGTTATGGGTATAAATATACTTCCAGTGCATAATTATTTTAATTTTAAATAGTCTGGTATTATTGTCATTTTCTACGTTGTCGTCACCAACATCCTCCTCCTCAAAACCACTAAGGTGGGAAAATACCAGTGTTGCCATTATTCCAAATCAAAATATTCATATATGAAGATCTAAATGGTCATATATTATTCATTCAATTTTATCATCAACAATTAATTTGAATTTATTCTGTTGCCCCTGATGGGCTGGTGCTCTAAGTACGTGCTTAGTGTGCTTAATGGGTAGTCTGGTCCTTTGGACAGCAGATTAAGAATTTATTTAAATAAAAGATTTCTCATAATCTATTTTTATAAATATTGCTGGATATGTTACATAATAATTATGATTTATTGAATACCCAGCCTGTTAAATATCATTAATGTGTGCCTATTGTACCAAACTTAAGTCGGTGTTTGACGCCAGACAGGAAGTAGGGTTATTTATCTAGAATTTTCAGGTGAAATGTTCTCCTATCCACTTCATCTATGTTATACAGGTGTTTGTCAGAGTATCCGCAAAGTAACAGCTGTCAAATAAGTTATTCAAACTTAAAGTTTAAATGGAACTGTTATTTAACCTTAATTTGATAAGCGTGTAATGCCTTAGAGTAAATTAACACTACCATAACAACAGCAGCAGCAAAAACAACAAATACTACTACTATTACTACTACTACGACTACTACTACTACTACTACTAATAATAATAATAATAATGCCTCCAATAACACCGACTGCATATCATCAATCAGTGGCCTTACTTAAAAGGGTCTGTTCCTTTTGTGTTTCTTGGGAAAAGTTCTCAAGGAAATAACTTACAATTTTCGGTTATGTTTAATAGGTAATTAATGATTTAAAAAAAAAAATTCTGCTATCTCAGATTTGTTTGTTTGTTGTTTTTTGTTGTTGTTGTTGTTTTGTTTTGTTTTTTGTCTTGTTCTGATTTACTGACAGATTACTAAACTCATATCTTTCTCTTTCTGTAATAAACAAATGTATATGACGACAATTAATTGTTCCTACTCTTTGATGCAGTGAGGTATGGAATTAGGCCGTAATGGGGTCTGAGTAAATAATTAGGGCGTAATGGGGTCCGAGTAAAATAAGTGGAAGAATTTAGCAAAATGTGCATTCATGAATAGATAGAGGTAGGAATGTATTGTGTTGGCATCATCAAAGGAAAGCGATGTTTTTTTAAGGAAGAAATTATGTAATGAGTTAATTGACTTAATAGACCCATCAAAATTCCTGGTTATAGCTGGCCTTCCATACAAAACATACAGGCAAACAGGCATGTATAAACTTAGGCTAATGAATTAATAACTTTTTACGGTGACTATCATGAAAGATGAACAATTTATTTATTTATTTATTTATTTATTTATTTATTTATTTACCTTAGATCCAACTGCGCAATTAGCTGTATGTAATCTTTCATTGGCCACGTTAGTGAGAACATCTAAGTAAAGATTATTGTTAATAAGGAAGGAGATTGAAATCAGCTTGCTGTTGTTCAATCCTCTACATATTTTATGGCATATTTTATGAACTTACTTTTATGACGTTTTAAATGAGTAATGTTTAAACCAACATTGCAGACAGCAAAGACAGAACAGAACAACTTCGGCGGGGAAAAAGTGTTGAGCTAAGAAATATGCGTAAGGTTGCCATTAGGTTGTAAAAATAGGAGACCTTGGCAGCAACAACTCACATTGTATCTATGACCATTATGCCTTAAATAATTCTGGATTCGAACCATGTGCCGGAAAGATGCGAAACGAGCGTGTTACCACTTTAGGAGGTACAAAGAAATAATGTTATTTTGATAAATAGTTGATCGATACTTACATGATTGTTATTTTTCCAAGGATTTTCATGAGACTTCAGCAAAGCCTGTTGAATTCTTAGAGAGGCCAAACGGTGGAGTTGTGAACCGTCCGAGTCTTCAAGAGTGACTGCCCTTAGCTGTAATGATCCAATGTCGTCTCCATCTGCCATACTGGACAAATTTCTGGAGTTCTGATCCTTAAAAAAAGCAAAACAAAACCCCTACAAATATAGTTTTCTTTAACCAAAAAAATAAAAAAATAAAAAAAAAAAAAGAAAAGAAAGAAAAAACAGTCTGCATTCTAGGAAGTAAAATTTAGTTTTCAAGTTTTCAAAGTAGGAATAAAAATCACAGACTATATTAAGATCTTTTCTACTCCGATTGATGAAGTTTGAACAAGGTTGTGCTTAAATATTTCTGTTAATTTTTGCTTTATATACTTTTCTGAACAATATTTATTAAAGAAAATATTTTCGTGTATGACTTAAAACAATATAGTATATATGGGGATTCCATACAAATTTGGAAGCTTCTTGAAAACTGTTTCCTATAAAACACAAATTTTTAACCATCAATAATTGTCTACCGACTTAAAGTAGATGAATCATATATAAATATATTCAATTCAATTTATCATAAGCATTTACATGCCTATGGGATACATAGCACAAATACTGCATATTTGACACAAGCTATATGTGTGGTACAAATACTGCATATTTGACACAAGCTATATGTGTGATACAAATACTGCATATCTGACACAAGCTATATGTGTGGTACAAATACTGCATATTTGACACAAGCTATATGTGTGATACAAATACTGCATATCTGACACAAGCTATATGTGTGGTACAAATACTGCGTATTTGACACAAGCTATATGTGTGGTACAAATACTGCGTATTTGACACAAGCTATATGTGTGGTACAAATACTGCGTATTTGACACAAGCTATATGTGTGGTACAAATACTGCATATTTGACACAAGCTATATGTGTGGTACAAATACTGCATATCTGACATAAGCTATATGTGTGGTACAAATACTGCATATCTGACACAAGCTATATGTGTGGTACAAATACTGCATATTTGACACAAGCTATATGTGTGGTACAAATACTGCATATTTGACACAAGCTATATGTGTGGTACAAATACTGCATATTTGACACAAGCTATATGTGTGGTACAAATACTGCGTATTTGACACAAGCTATATGTGCAGCTTTAAACATGAGCTCAACACGGTAACTGTCAAAAGAAGAGGATGGACAAATATGCACATGTTTTAAATTAATTTTTATAATTAATTACTCCAAAAGTAATAATCTATCTCGAACTTTAAACGCGTCATAAATTTCGCAAGTGAACATATCATTTTCTTACTTCTAGAAGTTAACAATTCAGTGTACTTGTGCATGGCTGGTTCATTCCAGAAGTACGTTGAATTAGGTTTAAATGCAAGATAGTATACACAGTTCTATAATTGTTTCAAGGACCATTTAAAATTAAAAAGATGGACTACACTTGTGTGGTTGTGATCTGTCTGTTAATTTGAAAATCGTTTTGATAATTTTATGATGGTTTGCACTGAAATACTGGAGAGAAGTATTTACCATAAATAAGGAGTAAACAGATGTAACTATATTTCGTGTGCGAGTAAATGAATTAGTGAATGAAAGAAAGTAAGTTACTGAGCAAGCAAGAATGAGATAAAATTTTGACCGAAAGGTCCTGCTGCACGATGTTATTTAATTTCTTGTCTCTGAATACTTAAAATTATTTAACTTTGTTGACAATAGAAACCTACGTCACTCTAGAACCCTCAATACTTAGTTTGGTATGTAAGCAAAGTATTAAAAAAATGACAAAATATATACATGTATTGTAGAGCTTTCTTATAGAATAAAACTGTAAAACTGACTGGCTTGACTTCTTTCCTTTTCTTCTCGTTTTGTTTTCTAAACCGAGAAATGTCATATTAAACACGTCCTACCATACGAGAACTTACACTATAACCAACGCGTCTAGAAAAAAAAATATAATAATGATAACAACGATGATGATGGTGAAGTATTTTTTTATATAATTCAAAACAAATGTCTGTATGTTAGTAATCATTTATGTCCTTCCGTGCCAATTCAATTTAGTATTCTGTAAATTACTTCTACCTACTTCAGTTAGTTTCTCTTCTCAATATGTCACCTATAATTAACCTTTGTCTGGAAATTAACTCTCATTTACATTTAGAGGTGAAATAACAATAATTGCTCAGTTCCATTTAATTTATTCAAGTATGTTCCACACTGACAGGTTAATATCAATGTCTATTTTAGATGCATCTGAACCAGTCTAAACAATAAGGTCATATTAGATCGCATTACAACTCAGCTCCAAACGCGTACTGGAAACAAGTATTTCAACTACAAATAGTTTCGGAATAAGAACAATTATTTAATTCAAACGTTAAAAAAACTATTTTGGACTCAAAGTAGTAAAAGCGTAAATGTATGTTTGATAGTTGCAATAGTTTATCATGGCGAATATCTATAACTTTGATCTCCTGATTTGCATATAGATTCTTTGATACACAAACGACAATGTCAGAACACACACACGAACACGCACGCGCACACACACACCTACAACATAAATGCGACAATACAAAAACCATTTTTGTTATCATATTTCAAAGTCAAGCTTTCATTCTCTTGCCACATATTATTTGATACTATCCGATATGGAAGAATATCACATATTATTTGATACTATTGGATATGGGAAAATATAACATTATTTGACACTGTTAGATATGGGAAAATATAACATATTATTTGTCACTATTAGATATGGGAAAATATCACATATTATTTAACACTATTAGATATGGGAAAATATCAAATATTATTTGATACTATTAGAAATGGGCAAATATCACATAGTATTTGATACTCATTGATAAGGGAAAATATTGATATTTTAAAAATGGGAAAATATCACATATTATTTGATACTATTGGATATGGGAAAATATCACATATTATTTGATACTATTGGATATGGGAAAATATCGCATATTATTTGATACTACTGGATATGGGAAAACATCACATATTATTTGTTACTATTGGATATGGGCGAATATCACATAGCATATGATACTCATGGATACGGGAAAATATCACATATTATTTGATACTATTATATATGGAAAAAATATCACATATTATTTGATACTCATTGATAAGGAAAAATACTGATATTATTAAAAATGGGAAAATATCACATATTATTTGATACTATTGGATATGGAAAAATATCACATAATAGTTGATACTATTAGATATGGGAAACATCCGATGGCTTCTTTCCATTACACGGATAACTAAAAACGCCAAGAATAAGATACGACAACTCCTCTCGCTGCCATGGATTCAAAAGAATGGTTTTAAAACATGTGAGAAAACATTTCACACTAAAAAGATTTTAGAACTAAGTAAACTTTGGACAGCATAACACGACTGAAATTCAAAAACAAGGAAAATAACAAAATGGCAAATAAAACGTATATCGGTCATAAATTTAAATCTATATCAGGTACCATATACTTTGCTTAAATATGCAATTCCGACTTATATGGAGTTATATTAGTTACTTACATTCCTAAATTACATAAATTCCTAACCATGTCGTATATTATCAAGGTTATTGGATTCATAAACAAAAGAAATTCATGAAATAAGATCTCGTATCAAAACTAGACACCTGTGTATACCTATATCACCATATTTCTACTAAGTGAAAATTGTTGGAGAGAAACTCGTGCACTTGATTAAGAAATAAATAAGTAAATGTATTTGAATTATTCATAATTTGGAGGGCATAATTATATCCTGAAAAGCAACTGTCTGCGACTTTCATGTCATCATTAACTCAAGGAACTAAAATGGGAGTCAAGACCAGCAGTACTGAACAGATGTTTCGAGTAAATAAACCAAATGTGATTTCAACTGATTAGATTTACAGAGACACGTGCAATAAAACTGTGTCTCACGAGATTTCTAAATTACCACGCCACGATTTCAGAATTTTTTCAGTTATTTTCACTCTGTATACGCAATATTTAAAACAGAAAAAAAAATTGTAGGACACCATGATATACTCCATCTCGGTAATGGAAACTGACTAGCACAACGCTATTAGTAATGGATAGGTACATGTTAATAGTAATGAACGAGTAGATGTTAATAGTGATGGACTGGTCATGTTAACAGATAGCAATGGGCTCTTACATGTCCAAAGATAGTAATGGACTAATACAAGCTACTAGTATTGGACCAGTACATGTTAATAGTAATGGACTAGAACATAATAATAATAATAATAATAATAATAATAATAATAATAATAAAAATAATGGACTAATACATATTAATAGTATACTACATTTTACTATTTTTTACACGGCTCATTCCCAAAAGAGTGAGAGGCGCTTGGTCATATGAAAAATATACACACCTACTAATCCCAAATGTAGGCGTTGTTACATGAACAATCGCAAATGTCGACCCCTTGTACCAATCGTAAACAAATTAATCACACAAGCTGTCACCTTAGCACTTCTGTCTCCATAATATGTAAGATTAGACCAGGGAATATTAAAGCTATGTAAAGTCACTGATGCGCTTATACTCTCAAAGATTCATCATCTCAATTTTCATGTCAGACAAACTGACAGGTTGGACACTCATTTTGCCACCATTGGACTTCAAAAAGATATTTAACTCAAAACTGTGAAAATTAATTATAAAAGCTATCGGAACAGTACACGTCATTGGTGTTAGTAGTGAAAACAGTACATAGTATCGGTGTTATTGGTGTTAGTAGTGACAGCTGTACACAGTATCGGTGTTATTGGTGTTAGTAGTGAAAACTGTACATAGTATCGGTGTTATTGGTGTTAGTAGTGAAAACTGTACACAGTATCGGTGTTATTGGTGAAAGTCTTAAAATATTTCCAACTAGTATTTTTTTTTTTTTTCATCTTGGGGTGGGGGGTAAAATGAATGACTACTAATGCATTGCTTAAGACGATTCGTGACGTCCATTCAAACAAACTAAATTTGAACGGAGAGATATCAAAGGGGTAACTTTTGACTAGGTAGATTTGACTGTTTAAAGAGTGACTTTTGACTGTATTGTTGGACTGTTTAAAGAGTGAGTTTTGTCTAGGTAGATCGGTGTGTTTAAAGAGTGAATTTTGACTAAGTAGATTGGTGTGTTTAAAGAGTGAATTTTGACTAGGTAGACCGGTGTGTTTAAAGAGTGAATTTTGACTAAGTAGATTGGTGTGTTTAAAGAGTGAATTCTGACTGGGTAGATCGGTGTGATTAAAGAGTGAGTTTTGACTAGGTAGATCGGTGTGTTTAAAGAGTTTTGACTAGGTAGATCGGTGTGTTTAAAGAGTAAAGTTTGACTATATTGATGGGTTTGTTTAAATATTGACTTTCATATGTTGGTATGTTTAAAGAGTGACTTTTGACAGGTAGACTGGTATGTTCAAAGATTGGCTTTTGATAAGATATGTTGGTATGTTTATTGTTTAGTGACAATCAAACGTTATTTTTTTTTTTGTTTTTTGTTTTTTTTTAAATCTCGTCTTCCCTATTCCTGACACTTTTAGGATCTAAAAAATTATGGATCTGACAGACGATAAAAATATTATTGTTAAATACAGAGGCTGAAGAGATCACTGTTGTATGCATTACGAAAAACACCCAGGTTTTTGATTGCATGACTCTCTTTAAATACATTATTATTTTTTTCTTTTTACATTAGACGTGTGTTGTCACCATCGCTGACTACATTACACAGCTATAAATAAATACAAAATAAATGGAAACATTTTCTATTACTGTATGAATCCACGTGTGTTACTGGCATGCATAACATGGATTTTATTAACGTCCAACCATTCACTACCACTAACACACAGCACGTACCGACTTAACGTATTGAAGTCAGTACAAGTTACAACTGTGCCACACAGAAAAGTGCCGGGACGCTTTTACCAGACCCTATCTATATACAACTCTTGGTCTATACATGTACTGTACCTTTTCCAGCCAGTTAACAATTCTATCAACTATGCACTTTTGAGAGTTATCGTTTATGAATTAGTAATAATTTTACCAACAGACAGTGATGACTTGTTTCAAAATGACAGAGACTTTTTAAGACAAGCATGAGATTTTATTGCAGGAATATACCTATATCTCCATATGTGTGTATCTATAAATAACTAGATGTTGAAACAAATTTACCATAATAAGTTTAATTTACTTTTATTTGGTACATATGAATGTATCCGACGCCATTATGATGTTTATAAATCTAACTGTTAATATCCGTTTAAACTAGTTGCGTTACAAGCTTTAAAACAAATGTTATGAATAATTATTAGAGTGAATATTGCATATGTTCATATTGGAGAACATTACACTCTTAGACTGATTAATGATTAGCATTTTGTGGTCGTTGTATTACCCCATATATATGGCTAGCAATAAAAAGCGTTGTATCAACTGGTCATCGAATGATGAGCAGGTGAAAGATACAGCTGTATTTCATAACCAAGGTAAATCGGTAATAAATCCACTTGTGTCGAAATGTATTCCTCTGGGCTGTTAGCCATTAGCAATAACTAACTGTTGTCTCAGAATATTGTAAAAACTGAGTGATTTCTGTGATCAGTATTCATCAAAAAACATTCAGGTAGACCAGAATGATCAGCGGTTAGCAGTGTATACAGATCGGATAAAAAGTAATCTCTAGTTTAAGTCCACATAAATCTCGAGTAATAATAGAAGTATATCAAATATAAAAATAGAAACTCAAATCAATTAATGATCGATTTTGCACAGTAAAGGAATGAGTATACTCTAAGATTAATATCATCGCCATTTATCGAAATATGTTGCACTTATTGTTCTATTTTATTTAAAATCATTTTAAGAATTGATAATCGATTTCTGGTTGGTATGGCGTAAAAATTTGAAATAATAGTTTTCAAAAGCAATGAATCTCCATGATTTTGATTAAACTATAGATTTAGTTTAAACATTTGAGAATCAGAAAGTAGATAATCAAGGTTTTGGAAGAGGCGATATCTAAATTTCTAGAGCTCTTCATTAATCGAGATGAATAAATCACATATTAGTAAAAGTAAAATAAATAAATCAAGCATAAGTAAAATGAATAAATCAAGTATTAGTAAATGTAAAATAAATACATCATGTAATAGTAAATGTAAAATCCATGATAGTACTTTGGGGGGTTTTTTATGGTCGAGTAGAAACTGGAAAAACAAATCTGTACTTGTAAAGATTATATGGGGTAGGACTTTTACCTTTAGTCAAATCTTTTTGAAAATAGCACGCCCGGGGCTATAATAGTAACATGGAAAAGCTTCATTGATAACGATCTTAAATTTAGCGATAATTTGAGAACAAGCCTTTGTCAAATGGATTAATTGCAAAATTGACCACGGGCAAAAGCAAGCCAGCATTGATAGCGCGCGGGTAAGGACACATCCGCGTAAATGAACAAGGCCTTAAAAGAATACCGGTACGGCTTCTAAATCATATTTCGTTATAGGTAATAAAAATGAGTCATAACAGCTGTTGTATGTGAGCATGGTTAATGCGGTATTTGTCGAGAAAATTATATTACTGATTCCAGTACTGATTAGTATTGTATCAATTACAAAATGTTAACATGAATTTTGGGGTCTAATATTTATTTCTATATAATTAAACCTTCCACAGGAGGTAAAAAAAGAATCTCATAGCAACTGGCTTGCTTAATAGAGTGCCATGCCTCACATATTTTGGTTAATAGAGTGCCATGCCTCACATATTTTGGTTAATAGAGGGTTTTAAAAAACAGCTGTGTAAGAAAGGTGAATCTTTTGATACAGGTGACACTTAGGTAGGATTTACGTATATCTACTTGCAATTTGTTTCAGGTCCATAGGACTATCAGGATACGGGACTGAGTGGGGGAAGAGTCCCTGAATATCTAAATTGGTACAACTTATTTTTAGCTGTTTCCTCTTCAAATAACAACTTCATAATAAGATGACGCATGCTTGTCAATGTGATACATTCATGATACTTTAGTCAAATACGAAAACAAAATCTTAAAAGGGCGCTTACATTATGTAGGTGGCAAATTGACCCATTTAAACTGATCGAGAGAAAGGAGGGGGGTGGGACAACTATTTCTTGTGACAGAAAGTCAGGCATGCGAAGGGAAAGCCTAGAACAAAGATATGTCTGGTCATCAAAGGTTAATGAAAACTAACCGCGGTGTGACACAGATGACGCCAATAAAGCCGCCCCTGTATGAAATGCTTTCACAGGCGACTCAAAATAGACGTACTCAAAATGAGGTGAAAAAGAGTCCCTCAGTTTCACACGACGGATTACGTACCAGTACATATACATAGCATATACACAACCAAAATTTCTAGATGGATTGTATAATATTCAAAAGACGAGATAATGACGCAATACGTAATTAGGTGAATGATGACCAGTCAGCGCCACATTTCTGTTGGTACATTCCCATTAAGAGAAATATATAGCTGCAACTTAGTAGATTTCCAATTAAACGAGATATATAGCTGTAACTTACATCATATTTATCCTGGTCACTGCTGTTACATCTTGGAAGGACCTGGTTGTTCGGAAACGCTGATGTAATAATATTCGAGTCCTTTGAAAGAGATATATTCAGAATTTTCTTGGCATCAATGGTAAGTCCTGTCACGACCGCGATATCTCCCGACTGGTTACTGGACGTGTCAGAATCCATGAATCGTGGTTTCCTTCGGTCCAAGTGCCTTATCACACAGATGGTTACCAAAATGGTGGCAGCGAGAACGGCGGTGATCAAAACCACAGAGAGTACAATCAGAAGGTTCTGGTTATGTAGGTCATCCCCAACTTGTGCCACGCTAGTTGATTTTCATTTCTTGCCGTCACATCCAGGTGGAGCTGCAAGATGACTTGTTGGGGTGGCAACCCAGAGTCAGAAACACTTATATTTAAACAATACAATTTAGCATCCAATTCTGTCATTTTCCTTGAAATGAAAACTTGACCGGAATTATCAACATCAAAAATTGAAGAATCATTCCTTCCTACTACCTCAAAATTTAGTCGCGCGTTTTCACCCTCATCCGCATCATGTGCTTGAATTTGGTATATTGCAGTTTGAACAGGCGTGAAAAAAGTCACATGAAGGATGAAGTCACCGTTATCCGGCGGGGACATTATCAACGGAACATTATCATTTTTGTCCTTGATTTTCACGGTGACATTTACTGAGCTATACAATCTCTTTGGTGTCCCTTGATCAATCGCAGTCACCGTAAAAGCATAAAGGCTCTGAACTTCTCGATCTAATCTTCCTTTTGCTTTTAACTTGCCAGCTGGTAAGAGTACAAAAGGGAGATCACTCTGGGTGTCACTGTTCAGATAGTAAGATACGACTCCGTTGAGTGATAAATCACGATCAAATGCACTGACCTCTCCAACAGAAGTGTCAACTGGCTCATTCTCCTCGATTTCAAATTCGTAATACGGCAGAATGAATTGCGGAGCATTATCATTTGTATCATTAACTGCTACGATGATCGTAGCCGACGAGGTCAAGGAAGGACTTCCTCCGTCAGTGGCAAAAACTTCGACTCGATAGTAATCCTTTGCTTCACGATCGAGCGACACCTTTGCACTAACAAGTCCATTACTGTCCACACTAAACGTTTTACTTGCATCGGGGTCGAGAACGTATGATATCTGTCCGTTTAAACCTATATCCTGATCCGCAGCATGCACCTGCGTTACCACAGAGTTGATTTTATTATTCTCCGTGATTGCTGCCTCGTATACATATTTCGAAAACACGGGAGAGTTGTCGTTTTCATCCAAGACCTTGACAGTAAAATTCTCCGTACTATTTAGAGGGGGTGTACCGATATCCTGGCAATATACCGCTACCTGGTGGCTGTCTTGTCTCTCTCGGTCAAGAGATCTGCTGACGATGACTTTGTACTCATTAACCTCTAGTCTCTGAAGCTGAAAGAAGTCGCTTTCAATTGAACAGTTAACAATCCCATTCCTGCCCTTATCGTCATCTGACACAGCGATCAGAGCAACAACAGCCCCATTGTTAGCGTATTCAGATATTTTTGCATTGGGGCCAGAAGAGAGAAGATTGACGCTAATTCTTGGAGGGTGGTTCTTTACATCCTCTATATACACCTGCACTAAAGTTTGTGTTGTGTATGGTTGTAGACCTAAATCACTGGCTTCGATGATGATTTTGTACATTCCCGCCGCTGAGTAAACGAAATTTTTGAGAATCCTGAGATCGCCATTCGTAGCATCCATGGCAAATAAACTTTTGATCTCTTCAGCTTGGTTAGGACTCAGTCTATACACAATTCTTCCGTTGTCTCCTGCATCAGGATCTATTGCGGTAACTCTGAGAATCGTGGAATTGATAGCGATGTCTTCCTTTACAGTGACATTATATACGGAACTAGAAAACATTGGGGGATTGTCATTCACATCCGAGACAGTGACATTTACAAGAAGTACTCCACTCTTTGGCGGAATACCTCCATCAATGGCTACCAGCTGAAGCTGATAGTTGTCTTTAGTTTCTCGGTCTAGCGTGGACGTTACAATTATTCTAACCACAGAGCTTCCGTCGAGGTTTTTGCTAAATTCTGCCGAAAATGGTGAAGTATCTGGTAATATCTCATATCTCACCACAGAAAAGTTAGCACTGTCTTCATCAACAGCTCCGGTAACTGTTACTGAGGCGCCTACTACAACAGATTCGGACAAGGAAACGAACACTGATGAAGAAGAAAATGTAGGCGTGTTATCGTTTACATCTTCTACCATAATTGTGAAACTGACTTTTTTAAAGAATGGGCCAATTGAAGATTGTGCTGCAACAGTGAATGGGAAGATACAAGTAGATGAAAATTTGCACATCTCTTCACGATCTAAAACAGAGGCTGTAAATATATCTCCATTTTGTTCACTGATGTTAAAATATTTCACCTGTGGATCTTCCTGGTTGAGGAAATTGTATCGTAGCTGTTCGAAATTCTGTTGATCCACATAAGAGCGTAAGTTTGCATCTGTTCTAATATTTCCTACAAGCGTTCCGGCTTCTTTTCCTTCAAGAACACTGTACTCAATTCCTTGACATGAATACTCAAATACAAAAATAAAAAATACATAAATAGTATTCCTGCCCATTATTGGAAAATTTATTTTCTTCTCCATTTTCTTGCGTGTGACGAATTATTCACTGAATTTTCATTACGTGAATCTTGTGCCTATGACCCTTGACCCTGCAAACAAACAAAATAAAAATAATCTGTTAAAATTTTATCCATGGTACACGTGATGTCCTATTCCAAAGAAAGGATAATTATTTTGGCTAAGAATCGTCTTCGCTTACTATATGTGTATATAATTGTTTATAAGTGACACTTCATAAGAGTCCCTTACAAGTATTTTTATATCATTTTCACCTCTATATAACCTCTATATAAAGGATACATGTTTAATAAAGACAGACAGGTGTAATTTAAATATTTTTAAATTCATTCTGTCAATTAACACAATTTTGTGATCATTTGTTTAGATCAACGATGATTTCCTCAACAAATATGTAAATAAGCTAAAAATGAATGCAATCGATTTCCGAATTGCAGAACAGGACGATGTGAGAACGGTCCGTGTGTGCCAACACTTAAAAGATACATTACCTTCACGAAATCGAAAATTATATTCCTAAAGGAAAACACCATGCCTTGTACAGTTTAGATGTGGCGTCCGTTGGGAATGCAAAACAATAGATATTCTGTCATTTGGGAGTGTAAACCTGTAGATATTCTGTCCCTTGTGAAAGGAAATTTTCTTTCTCTCGTTTTTATAGCAAATTAACATAGTGTCATGTACACGTTATTCAGTTACCTTTTGTTCATTATGATCATTTGATAAATTCGTTGATACAGGTACACATAACATCACATCTTAGTGTTATAATATGCACATGCATGTTTGTGTTCTACATTGTCCGCATTTAGAGTGTCATAAAGTATTTACACTGAGGATGCACATGTCACTATAGTATATATCGCTTATCTAAAAATGCTGACTAGTGTAGTGGTGTATGACAATATATCAAATACTGTAATGCATAATGTCCCAAAAACATAAGAAGTAACAAATTATGTTGGTTGTAAACTTATAAATAAGTAACAGTTATATTTATATTAAGTATAAGCATACAAGAAAAATATGTATAAATGTGTATAAAAGCATGTTTACCTGTGTATTGTACTAAATCCTCTACTAGACTACAAATCCCGTTTGTTAAGTGACAAGCTTCCAATAAACAGTGGCCCATAGCTGATATGTTTATCTCATATAAATCAATTATCTATGTAAAACCGCCCTAATAGTATCTCAGCCAATCATACGATGCATACAGCCAACCCTCCATAGCTTCTCAGCCAACCAGAATTCGCAACTGATTAAGCCTCGCCCAGCAATAAATTTCTTGCAACGTCTCTGTAATAGTGAGGTATTCAGAAACACTTGACTAAAAGCTAATGGAGCTAACAAAAACAATGATTGTATCTGCCAAACAGCCGTGCACAATATATGCTTAACAAGTCCACACCAAGAGAATAAATTTAAACTTGCGTACAGCTTGATATGTATATGTACCAGCTAAAGAGGAAGTGAGAACATATGTTGATGGGAGCGAAACAGAATTGTTTTCCTTAGCTTCTTTTCATAGCTATAGGGAAACCTCAACGGTTACTCGCTAATACAGCTGAGAGGGGCCCACATATAAAGCAACAGGGTACTAGCAACGTCGTAGTGAGGCAGTACTTTCTCGTAGACTTTGATCATCGTATGAGAAGTTTGTTCATAGCTCGGAGAATTCTAAAACGTTTCTCCTTCTTTTCGTAAAAATAATTAAATTAGACCTGACTGCTCTCTCTCTCTCTCTCTCTCTCTCTCTCTCTCTCTCTCTCTCTCTCTCTCGATCGAACGATCGATCGATGTGCATGGTTACATGTATATATAGATATTATCCGATATTGGTTTTGTCAATATTCTTTAGGGAATAATGTCCCGTGATTTACTAGTCCCTAATAATAATGATCAAATTATATATTTCCATCATCTATGTATCACAACTGTTACTTATATGTAGTTAAGGTATATAAGATACATTTGACTATGCATAATGCTGATAGCTAATGTGTTTTGATATTTCTGTTTATTATTTAAAATCTATAATTTGGTCGTAGTGTTGCTGTCAGCTTGTTACATCTTCAAGGTGTAGAATAATGTACGGCTTGCTTTCATCTGGAAGTGTAGCCTTCAATCAGCTTTGATAACAATGGTACCTTATGCTTACTATCTGATATTATCTTTTCTCAAATTATTGCTCAGTTTTCACCTGTACATTCTTTACGTATGTATATGACTGTATTCTCTCTCCCTCTCTCTGTCTCTCGATCGATCGATCGAAAGAAAATTTTAAAGCGTGAAACAATGGTGAGTACTTTTCATCTATCTACACTTAACATCAGTTTTCAATTTACACCACTCTTCAATTAACACCTGTTTTCAACATTTATAGGAAATACGGTTTCTCATAGTTTTATAAACAGCAGTTCTAATGAGGTTAAGGAGAAAAGTGAAAGGACGATATGAAATCTAACAAATTAAAATGCCACTAAAATGTCGGTTAGGACTAAAGCACAGTAAATTTACGTTGCTAATTAACATGTTAAATACTAAAAGTAACCGTCCCAATCAAGTTGAAACTCATTTTAAAATTATTCAGTGTCATTAAAGGCTTGCCAATTACCTCATTAACTGTTTGTTATCAATGTCACTAATTTGTAATTGAAGTATATCTAGCCATAAAAATGATTAAAGTTCACGAGTTGTATACAAAATTAGGCATGCAAAGCTATTCAATTAGTCTGTATTACTTTAATACGGGTGTGATTTGAAATACACACACATATCAATTACAAATTCTGACAGTATTCAGATAAAATGTTGAATATATTTGTTGAATATATTTAATACATTTAATTTCAACAAACATTCAATTGAATCCCCTTTTCTGAATTATTTCTTGTTTTGCTTTCTGTCTCTTACAGCCTTCCTGCTTTCTTTCTTACTTTCTGTATTTTGTTTCTCTTTTTAATATTGAAGAAATTAAGTCATAAACGGTGCTTAATGTACTGGACAAAATATAGCCTATACAAAGAATAAAAACTAAAACTTGCAAAATAGTTCATACAAAGAATAAAACTGGAACTGGCTAAATAGTTCATACAAGGAACATAAACTAGAACTTCTAAAGTATTTTTTCTTCTTACGATGAAAATGATTATGATGGTACGCAAGAACTTCTCTCCGTTGTACTCTCCATCTGTCTGTATGTCTGTCTGCCTGTCCTACACTTCTGCCTATGCTGGTTTCCTTTTATCAGAATCACTAGGTATCCATTACCCCGAGACTTTTGATCTTTGCATATGCTGCAGTTTATTGACATAGTATACCTTATCAGTGATGAGAGGATACTTGATCAGTCATGGTAAATCCGTCTGTCTTGGGAGTGTATTACACTCTGACTTAATACATCGGAGATAACTGGGCTATCACTGTTATCTAAATTCCCCTGTTTTAGAAGATCACCTTTTATCTATCTGCCCATCCTCAGCATGGTCGTATTAGTTACACTGCTGGAGATCGAGAAAAAGAGAGAACCGATATTGCATAAAAGAAGAAAGGACTGTTAGTTCCGATCTATATTTGTACGAGAGAGGGTGATTGGAGGGATGTTCCCTGGTACACAAGACTTCATTTCAACTTGAACCACAAAACATATAAAACTGTACAACTGTAAACGCTACGTATCAGGAGGATAATTGTTTATTACAATTTACTTAATTGTTTATTATTATTTACTTGTTTATTATAATTTATTTATATCGTGTCATAATCAAAACATTAATTTCTGGTGGTTGTAAGAATCACCAACTATACATATGATGCACATGACAATATCTGTCACTCAAAATTGTCAAGATAATACCACATGTGACAGACATACATAAGACGAATTTCATTATTCATTTGATACAGATTTCATCATTTAGGACACCTACAACTGAATGAAGTGGGTTCAATTAAATAAAGGTCTATTTTATCGCAGTACTGATTGTGATACGTGTCAGATAATGACTACATCATACGGACCTTCACAGGTTTTTACTTTAGTGTCAATTTCTGTTATCTATTGTTGAAAGACCTTCACAGGTTTTTACTTTAGTGTCAATTTCTGTTATCTATTGTTGAAAGACCTTCACAGGTTTTTACTTTAGTGTCAATTTCTGTTATCTATTGTTGAAAGACCTTCACAGGTTTTTACTTTAGTGTCAATTTCTGTTATCTATTGTTGAAAGACCTTCACAGGTTTTTACTTTAGTGTCAATTTCTGTTATCTATTGTTGAAAGACCTTCACAGGTTTTTACTTTAGTGTCAATTTCTGTTATCTATTGTTGAAAGACCTTCACAGGTTTTTACTTTAGTGTCAATTTCTGTTATCTATTGTTGAAAGACCTTCACAGGTTTTTACTTTAGTGTCAATTTCTGTTATCTATTGTTGAACGACCTTCGCAGGTTTTTACTTTACTGTCGATTTCTGTTATATTTATTGTTGAAAGACTAGATAGGTTGTTTATATGTTTGTTGTGTTGTTACCATAAATAGTTAGGACAAGGGGAATATCTGACATTTGTCATAATAACATCAGAAACCCATTAGCTTCTCTCATAAACAAAAAAAAAATAACATACAGTGAGAGAAAGGATTGTGTCATGGGCGGTTATTGGTCGTCTGACTTTGTATAGTCAATGTGAAGACTGCCAAAGACTTGAAGGAAAATTCCGGGCAAGACTAAACAACCAATAAACAGTTATCTTACAGGCGCGAAGCCAGATACTGGAGGGGGGGGGGGGGGCAGTAAAATTAGACACTTTTCAGTGTAGAAACGAAGAAAATTTTGAATTTTATGCAAATCGAACCGATCCAGTTTAAAGTCGTATTGACAAAATCTCTAATGTTACCATGATCTCGTAGAATGATGCCTTTAAAAAAATTAATTACACAAACGTTCAAAAGAAAAATATTTTGATGATGGTGGTTCACAGCCTTTTTATATTAATGTCTTTCCGTTTTTCGTCTGTTATTTAATTCTATGGTAACAATGAAGCAAAGTTGCATGTATTTTTTATTACGCGGGATAGCATGTGTTTCGTACCAACTCTGCCATCATTGTCACCTGTTAATAGCAAGACAGGGGTGGAGAAAAATTAAGACACGACTATTCTTGTGTCATGATAATGCTTTCGATTTTATTAAAGAATCACAAGGCTTAGTTAAACATATTTATTATAAACCAATTGAAAAAAGCCAAAATTCCCCCCCCCCAAAGAAAATAGCGGCCATAAAAAGCTAATAGCCCCCCCCCAAAAAAAAACCTTAGCGGCCCATAAAAAGACAATTCAGATAAACTACCATTACGTTAATACCAGTGACAAAATAAAGTTCTATTTATCAATTTCCATTTGCATTACTTTCCATTACTTCCACTATATTGCTGGTTCTTCAACCTAAAATGCACGGCTCTCAATGTTCCACAGAAGTTTCTTGGGGAAGCAGTGCGCGTTTTAAAAGGGTGGGGATACGTGTACGCGCAAGCGGGCGTGTGTTTAAAAGAAGATACTGCTTATTTATCCATGTCACTTTTTGATTGGACATTTAGGGTTTTGCATTGGAAACGGTTATGTTTGAAAGAGTTGTCTTTTGATTGGACATTTAGGGTTTTGCATTGGAAACGGTTATGTATGAAAGACTTGTCTTTTGATTGGACATTTAGGGTTTTGCATTGGAAACGGTTATGTATGAAAGAGTTGTCTTTTGATTGGACATTTACTGTTTTGCATTGGAAACGGTTATGTATGAAAGAGTTGTCTTTTCACTTATATTCATATTTTGCAATGACTACTACGTATCTCGCCAGGTTTTTGAGACCATATGTGAGTATCAGACAGACATGCTGTGTGAGTATCAGACAGACATGTGTGAGTATCAGACAGACATGTGTGAGTATCAGACAGACATGTTGTGTGAGTATCAGACAGACATGTGAGTATCAGACAAACATGTTGTGTGAGTATCAGACAGACATGTTGTGTGAGTATCAGACAGACATGTGTGAATATCAGACAGGCATGTTGTGTGAGTATCAGACAGACATGTGAGTATCAGACAAACATGTTGTGTGAGTATCAGACAGACATATGTGAGTATCAGACAGACATGCTGTGTGAGTATCAGACAGACATGTGTGAGTATCAGACAGACACGTTGTGTGAGTATCATTATTTCATGACGGTTCTTTGTATACAATGCTGAAAGACAGACACGTTGTGTGAGTATCCCCATTTCATGACGGTTCCTTGTATACTTAAAGACAGATGCTATTATGGCACCATCCAGATTAGTGCTTTGAAGAACACAGTGATGCGTGTAGTTTCATGTTTAAACATTTTCCACATCAATTTGCTTATCCACCACAGGGACTTAAGAGGTTGAATTACAAACTGCATCTGGACATCCGGTGAGAGGAGGAAAGTAAAATAACGATCACACTTTTTTGTCTGTTATGGTTCTTTAAAACATGTTACGTAAACAGGCATTATTCTCGTTGATTTCGTTTCTTAAATGATCAGATTTCTGAAATATGTTTAAACTTTACTGTAGTTTGTAAGCACAGAAAATGATGAATTGAAAATATATTAGATATTTATTTTCAACGCATACGTGGTGAGAACATAAATGTGTTTATATGCATGAGTGAGTACTTACATGTATTGTATGTAGACATGGGCATGTATATGTATGTATGTATGTATATATGTATGTACGTATGCATGTATGTATGTATGTATGTATGTATGTATGTATGTATGTATGTATGTGTGTGTGTGTGTATGTATGTATGTATGTATGTATGTATGTATGTCCCTATGTATGTACGTATGCATGTATGTATGTATGTATGTATGTATGTATGTATGTATGTATGTATGTATGTATGTATGTATGTATGTATGTATGTATGTATGTATGTATGTATGTATGTATATGTATATATGTATGTATGTATGTATGTATGTATGTATGTATGTATGTATATGTATATATGTATGTATGTATGTATGTATGTATGTATGTATGTATATATCTATGTATGTATGTATGTATGTATGTATGTATGTATGTATGTATGTATGTATGTATATATCTATGTATGTATGTACGTATGTATGTATGTATGTATGTATGTATGTGTGTATGTATGTATATATGTATATATGTATGTATGTATATAGTATATATGTATGTATGTATGTTGTATATATGTATGTATGTATGTATGTATGTATGTATGTATGTATGTATAGATGAACATATGCATGTATGATTTCTGTGTATATACTGGCATGTTCACGATATAAAGTAAAGGCAGGTAACTCAATACTACTAGTTTAGTTCAGAATGGGGACCCCCGGTGGCCGAGTTGTCTAAAGTACTCGCTTTTACCGATCACTGCCATCTCATCCCTGTCCGGGTGGGTCTGAGTCCCAAGCTTGGCCAATGTGGGTAGGTGAGAAAGCTGGCAGTAACTTCCCTATCTTGGGCTAAGAAATGGCGTTACACCCAAAACAACAATAAAACCATTTCCCTGATGTGCATGTCTCCCTATGAGCTTCCGCCTTTTTCTTTAGTCTTGTTCAAACGGGTCCAGAATGAAACAGAACATGAACTTCATACTCTAATCATAGAATGATTCTTTGTTCGTCTGTAAAATGACATGGTTTCATCTTAATACCATTAACATCATCCAAGTGGTCTCATCTTAATACAGTTAACATAATCCAATAAGTCTCTTAAGTAAACTACACTAAAGTAACAATCACTGTACGTAGGAAATTGACATAAACACCTAACTGTCAAATACTTTTGTCTTGGTGGCATGGCTATGCCAAAAAATATTTTACCAGTGGGACAAAGAGTGGAGTCGTTTTTACTTAGACAAGCAAGCATTGATGTAAAGATAATTTGGTTTTCTGTAAGTTAATACAGCAACATATTGTTACTCATCTTTCTAAAATTTCCGTTGAGCATTACTAGATGTATTCACATCTTTTTGATTGATTACCGGCGAATGCAGGCGAGATGGGAAAGCAACTTGGCCGGGAAGGTGATAAAAGGACTGGAGCTAAGGCATTCCACAACATATCTATTGTCTTCCTTTTCATTGTCACTGCTTTGATCTTCTTTATTTATATCTACCTGTCTTGTTTACCTAAACCCCTCACTCCCTCGACACTGATCACCCTTCCGTGCAATAGTCACACGTTAGGCAAAAGCCATAAAACTTTAATAAGGCATTTTGCACTCTGCCATTTTTATCTTTCACTATCGTGAATGAATAAACCCCCGTGTGAACAGCAACAAAAATGCTTTCTGCGAATTATGCCTGACAAAAACAAATGCACAGTTAGCGAAATGGCATATCTAATTACTAAAAAAATCATGCCTGACAAAAACAAATGCACAGTTAGCGAAATGGCATATCTAATTACTAAAAAAGGCTTTGAACCTGTTTCCTAATTACTCCTAACCCAATTCAGAGACGGCGTGATGTGAAAAACATCAATTTCTTATCCAAGCTTTTCAACAAAGCAATCAACAGCCAGGTCGGTGGTAGACATGAGGTAGAGGCTAAGGTTTTGGAATCGACCATCAGTCGACACTTTTCCAACTAAGAATAAATGATGCAACTATTCCCATACAATAACAGGATTTATTTGTTTATCTACCATAAAATATGACTGCATTATTAAAGCTGGCCTGTTCTGTCAGATTTTTAATATGGTATTCATATCACGACATCAGACAGACTTTTTTTATTCGCACATTAAAATACATTTATTTCAGCATTATACAACATGTAAAAATAGGAATATTGTTGCCTCAGTACACAACATGTCAAAATAGGAATATTGTTGCCTCAGTACAACACATGTCAAAATAGGAACAGTGTTGCCTCAGTACTCAACACGTCAAAATAGGAATATTGTTGCCTTAATACACAACATGTCAAAATAAGAACAGTGTTGCCTCATGGTACACAACATGTCAAAATAGGAATATTGTTGCATAAGAATTGCTGTTATTCTTCTTTGCTAGCAAAAAATAAAATAGACAGTGTCAATAACGTACACACACATTAGTAAGGTACACATATGTGAATAAGGTACACGTATGTCAATAACGTACACATATGTCAGTAAGATACATATATGTCAATAAGGTACACATATGTCAATAAGGTACACATATGACAACAGGGTACATATATGTCAATAAGGTACACATATGGTAATAAGGTATACATATGACAACAACAGGTACATATATGTCAATAAGGTACACATATGTTAATAAGGCACACCTATGTCAATAAGGTACACATATGTCAGTAAGGTACACATATGACAACAGGGTACATATATGACAATAAGGTACAAATATGTCAATAAGATACACATATGTCAGTAGGGGACACACATGTCAATGACATACATATATGTCAATAATATACACATATGTCAGTAAGGTATACATATGGTAATAATGTACATATATGTCAATAAAGTACACATATGTCAGTATGTGTGTGTGTGTGCGTGTGATATTTGGATTTTTAACATAGCTGTAACAATTTTTTAGTCATGTCGCGTCGATGTCTGAAGTGTAACAGTTTATAGTGATGTCTAGCACTGGGGCATCATGCCGCAGACATGGAGCATGATGTCACACCCAATAACATTATTCTGACACCAGGCCGACCAGTCCTAATACTAACTTCTTAATGCTGAGCGCCTAGCAAGGTAGCTGTTAATACCATCTTTTTAAGTCTTTGGTATGACTCGGGAGGGGGGAGGGGTCGAATCCGCGACCTCCCGCACCCGAGGCGGACGCTCTAACCACAAGGCCACCAGAGCGGTCTCACATATGTCAGTAAAATACATATATTTTAAAAAAATAAAAAATAACATTGTATAGGTTTTTTAAATAACAAAATGCACATGGTGTGTATACAACTGCTCTAGACTTATCAATTTCCATCCAGGAGTCCAAAATCATACACCGTTATTATGATCTAAGCATTTGTAATAACAAGTAAAATCTGGAATATCCTGGAAATTTTGGTAATAAGTTTTACGTTGTACACTACAAGAATAATAGAACATGTAAAGCTGAATCATAAGATAATTGTGTGCTAATGAAATATTAACCACAATAATGACATGATAGTATGTCATAATCATTTTATAAACCCACACTATTTGCAAAGGCTTGATTCAACATAGTTTGATGGGCTTGTATTACCTACTGAGGCAAGGACTGTACTTACAAGGCGTAACCTTAAACCTATACGACAAACAATTCACAGTGGCTTGATGTATGTATTTGAGTATGATATTATCCACAGAGTTCATGAATACGAGTACAAAAATGCCTCATCCAACGTACACGACAGATTTATTTTGATCAGATATATGATTATATGGGATAACATAAAGTAACCTCTACACTTCAAACTTGTCTCGATTTTCCATTCAGCTGATTTTATTGCTGTAGTTAACACATTCATCATTGCCTTGGCTGTATAAGCATAACAGATGGTGGAAAATGCTCAGAATGGAGTCACCTAGTGAAAGGGGCTGTATTTACATCACTCCTCAGAATGAGTGTATACTTGTGCTGATTGATAATGATATTGACTCGTACTCGTTGATAATGATATTGACTCGTAGTCGTTGATAATGATATTGACTCGTACTCATTGATAATGATATTGACTTGTACTCATTGATAATGATATTGACTCGTACTCGTTGATAATGATATTGACTCAGATGCTATCCGTATACCTTGAGATACGCAAAGAATATTATATTACGTGATAAAAATATGAAATAAAATTATGAAACATTATTTTCTTTGACGCTAAGAGATAATTTGATGCATTCATCCTGCCTCGTCATAACGTAGACTACTCGAGTTGTCATCTTCATATTCATTCTTCATTAGACTTGAGTCCTCATTTTTCTTCTTCATTAGACTTGAGTCCTCGTTTTTCTTCGTTAGATTTTAGTTTTCATTTTTCTTCATTTTTCTTCTTCGTTAGATTTTAGTTTTCATTTTTGTTCTTCATTTGATACCATCAAAAAATTACCTTTTTATCGATAAAGTTCTAATTCGTACTTAGAAGCAACTATTCTGCAAAAAATATGACAC
>JAECUM010038041.1:0-10137 GCA_016617855.1 Megalonaias nervosa
CTGTAACGGTGAGCTCTTTAGACCACTCGGCCACTCGGGGCCCCAAAATATATGTTTAATTAAACTTTAATTATATACATAATGATACAAGCCAATAACAAATGTAAGTTGTTAATGATAGGATTTTCACTTCGCTGTAATAAATCCTGCGTAAATGAATTATGTGGTCGTCACATGCAGAGCTTTCGCAGAGGGAGTCTAGGACGGAAGCCATGTTTACGATGTGGTGTTGGTGTACGAGGAAAACCCCAGTTGTGTGTACAGTGTGGTGGTAAAAGATACAGGGAGCTTAAACGATATTATGATAAGAAATATAATAATGAATCTCCCATAAAAACCACCGAAGACTATCTCGCTAAATGTTCAAAATAATCATTTAGACAAATAATATTACTATATAAACTGAGCAAAACGAATTTGTGAAACATCCCATCATTAAAAATTATGAAGCGTCTCGTGATGGTGTCATCAGACACTGTCGATTAAAGAAATCAGTTGGTACTGTTGATAATACTGGTTATTTCAGATTTAATGCTGGAAAAAAAGATATCATTCACATAGATTTGTATTTGAATGTTTTTATGGCCCGATAGAAGATGGATTTGTGATCGATCACATTAATTCAGACACGAAAGATAATTCTTTAGGAAGTTTACGAATTATCACACAGAGTTAGAATTGTAAATTTGGAAAATCTGGTTATAATGATAAATCTCCGAGATCAGTTATATCTACAAATACAGAGACTGGTGAAGAAAGAATTTTCCAATCAATGTATGCGGCTAGTAAATATTTTGACATTGTCTCACCGTCAGTAAAACGTGTTGCAAATAATATAACCAAATCAGCATATTCGAAAAAATTCAAACAAAAGATCAAATTTCGGTATACACAATGAACGGAGATAGCTCCGTCAAGCAAACGCTTTCTCCGTTAAAGTTATCCTGATTTATAATAATATTTTCCCGCGTTGACAACTTCAACATGTCCAAAACGTTATGGTATATGTATTTATATTTTTATTTTTATTCAGAAATATTTTTATATTAAATAAATACTTATTATATAATGAATCATGAAAATATTAATGCTATTATTGTTGCTATTAAGCAATTACAACATGACGGTATAAAAATATCTAATGATCTTGATCCTGAAAAAATTATACATGATTTTGAATCGTTACAATCTCGGAAATCAGAAAATAGATATACGCTGCCCTCCGATTATTGATTCATAAAGCTGATCCAGCAGGCGTTGTTACAATCGCTGGCTGCAATTACAGATACGCAGGTGAAATTATTTGTTCCCCTTTCACGCTCAATCGAAAAGGTTAGGTCAGAATTATCTCACGAATATGAAACAAAAAGACTTGTACACGTTGGTATAAAACAGCTGAGAGATATGTCCGCGAATGAAGTTGCGGAAGAGTTACTGGCGAAAGATAACGACGAATGTGACTCCGGTGCTAATAGCACCGATGGTGAAAGTGACTGTAGTGACGTTGACAACGAAACCAATAGTGTCACCTGTAACGTTGTCGTGACATAGTCACGGGGGACTGTTCTATCATCGTTGAGGAATCGCGCTGTATCATTATATTATTATATGAAAATAACGCGATTCCTTAACGCTGATTTATCAAGGATAGAACAGTTATTTTGTTAAATGGAGACCTCTATCATCGTTGAGGAATCACGTTATTTTTTTATAATAATATAATGATATAGCGCGATTCCTCAACGATGATAGAGGTCTTCATTTAACAAAATAACTGTTCTATCCTTGACTTATTGAACCAGCTAGACAAGAAGGATAATTGATTTCTGACCCTCATAAAATCAGTGATTATATCATGGGGGTAAAAAAAAAATATTTTATCCTTGACTTAGTCCTTGACAACGTCAAGGGGGGGGGACAGATTTTTTTTTTGCTTGGTGTTTTCCGTAACTATATTACGGCGATCACGCTCTACGAACGCGAGATCTATGATCACGTTCTACGAACGCACATACAGATTTATATTTAACGTCTCTGACCTAAGATCCAGTAAGTGTCCAGTCTGGTCAGTAAGTTTGAAATATATCCGCGATAAGAGTGGATTATGACATTTTAGATAAACAACATTGATTGGTTCTGATACAATCAAATAGCCTGGTGGGACTTGAGGGGTAAATGAATACAGAATGTATCCCTGTTGGGCTTGATTGGATTTTTCAGCGTCAACTTGATAACTACCATCAATGACATCACATACTAGATTGACAATCGTAGATATTATATTAAAGATACCCGGCGAAACATGACGGCCTTCGCTGTGTTGATTATTATTGTATCTGAGAATATCTGGCGGTGGAGATATTTTTCTCCATGATTCTAGAACTTTTGGAAAGTTTTCCTTGACAATGTCGGTGACTGATTTTATCAGATCAGTATTATTAAATCCTGGAAAAATGAATGTTGAAAATTGTTGCCCCGTTATATTAAAATGTTTATAAATCTGCTGTGATGATTTTGCACCAGTAAAGAAAAACCTAATTTCTTCGTTGACCTTCTGCATGTGATTTGCAATTGTATTTAGGATTATTACTGTTTCGATGATTTGTTGTTTTGATATCATCCGAGTAAGATTTTAAAAAAGTTTCGTTGACAGGTAATCCTTCACTGAGTTCAACAAGAAATTCTGTTCGCTTTCTGCGTTCTTCTTTATAATACATTATGTTGATTAAAACGTGACCAGTTTTTTCATCTGTGTACTGTCGTAACGGCTTTTCAAAACTGAAATAATATGACTAGATTTTTTTATGCTCGGTTGTCAGAAATTAATCTCGGCGTGGTTCTGGTGGCCCTGTATAAACCGGTGGGACTTTAGGCCATCCTAGCACTGATCTAATCGAAGACTGATAAATGTTCACGGCGTAATCCGGCGATAATGTTTCGATGGCCGATGATAACGTTGGTTCGTGGACGGTAATGGCAATCTTTGATTCTCTCCCTGTGATAGATTTAATCCTGCGCTGGAATTCATCATTGATCTGTTCGATTTGATAACTGCCCGTTGGAATACTGACTACTTGCCAATATGGAGTTCCGTCGTCGTGGTTTTTATTTGCAAATACTAATGAATTATTTGGTTTTAGTCCACCGAATGATTTTGACCTGATATTTGGCCGACTATAATAAACCCGTAATTGCGCTAATGCAATTTCTTTAGCTGGAATTGCGGTCGGAAAATTAATACTGAATTCAGGATTAGTTGAACTCGCTGATATCATTGTAGTTCTTACCGGAGCAGTATTAGTGACAATCTGTTGTAATAATTCCAGTGACGTTGTCATTATTATACTATTATTATTCTAAATCCCTGATTTCTTCAACAGTGACTTTGTCACCGTCGTCAAATACTTCATTGTAGATTTTTACCATCGCGCTGAATTCTTCATCGGATATTCTACCATCGTTGAACGACGACGAGATCAGCGATGATAGTTTGGAATATGCTGTTGTTGCTGTATGTAATTTTACCACATACTCGTGTAATTTTGTGTTCGTGCATGTATCTATCTTCTTTGCAATAATATTAAAAATACCCGCTATAGTTGTTGCGGATGAAACGATAATCGTTACAACGATCGGCACTGATGCTGTCAACGTTGACAATATTACACCGGTTCCAGCAACGAGCGCAGAAACTGAATAGACAACTTTGTCAACGATAACCACGCGTCTTCGATATTTTTTCACTTTTATTGTATAATCGTCAATAATATTTTTTAGTTTAGTTTGCCACGCACATACTTGATTGTATCTGTATCGCTGAACGTCTATCATTATACTATATTAAATAATTAATTGAGGTGTTTCAGCTACAAATTCCAGACACCACCGGTAAGACGCTGTGGTTATTTTTTTATTGGATGGTTTCCAGTATAAATATTTCTTCGTTATCTTTTTTTGATATAATAGACACAATTCCAGAAAAATTATCGGTTGAATGACGCCATGGAAATGTAGTAAATATCCTAAATTTTGCAGAACTAAATACGGACAGCCTGTACACGCCAGTTACTTCTGCGGTATGTTTGATAGTGTTATCGCTTGGTGTCCACGTTGATGATCCTGATGATACTGTGTATACTATATTGTTAATCTGCGCGTGAGGAATTTTAATCAGATTAGTTTTTTGAATGATATTAGGAATTCCACTGACAATATCGTTGAGTTTCATGTTAACGTCGGCGAGTTTAATATCAACGGTTGGTGGACTTCCAAAAAATTCATTAGTGGTTCTGTTTACGTTTCTGTGAAAATTCATAAACAGTTGTACATGATCAAAATTCAGTTCTAAATGCGGTCATTCCATCATTGATCGTCGACAACGAAGTTGTCATCGGAATATTGTTATCGTCTACATATTTTTTAGTTGCAGCGTCGAAATTATCTGTTGGTTCTCCTACATTAATAATTTTTTTGTTATTCATGTTAATGACGCCGTTCATTATATCGCCGGTTTTTAACAATCGTTCACTTATGCTATCTCGGATCGACGACGGGGTAACAACATTAGGAACAAGTTTGCCTTCTTTGTCATATACAGCAATAAGACCTTCTCGCGATAATCGATTACGAATAATAATATCGTTGATTGAAATATTACTCATCTTCAATTTTCCTTCACGGTTTTGAAATACAACAAGTTTGTTTGGATCAACGTTGGCAAGATTGAGCAGGTCAGATAATTCATCATTTATCTACCTTGTTACTCGCTTGATTAAATCTTCACCAGGTGCTTGTTGGGTTTTAGTTTTAGCTGATCTTCCGTAAATATCTACCATTATATGATTAGCGATTATTTAAAACAGAACTAGCACGTGCACTAGTGTACGCGTGTATAGTTTTATGAGGTGGATTTTTTTTTATCTTGATGCAGCATCAAGTTCCGCCAGTGCTTCACGGCCACATATCGGCGGGTCGGTTATTTTTTGTGTTGGTAGGGTTGAATACCAGATTGGAATATTTTGAAGTCTGTTGATATATTTTAAAAATTCTTTTGGTGGTGCCAGCCCGTACGAATCGAAATAAACAATACCACGTGGATCAAACGCGCAAGCAACCCAATGAGTACCACGGCCGGAGTTTTTATCGAGGTTGATTATTCCGGTTTCAACGTTGTTTGGTTTGTGTGGTAATTGATCACGCATAAAAACACCTCTGAAATTTTTTATATTTAATCGCGTAGCAGCATCGAGTAAGTCAAAACTGGACAACGGGAAAAGTCAACGAGTCCCTGGAATTCTTAATCCTTTCCCGTATCGAGTTCCTGGAAGTCTCAGGCCTAGACCTGTTCGGGATCGTCGTCTTCTTTTTTTTTTAATCCTTTCCCTGTTGCTTTCTTTAATGCCATTCCAGCAGTTGTTCCAACTGCTTTTGCAACAGCTGGGGCTGCAGCGGCTATTATTCCTGGAATAGCTGTAAGAAGTGGAAATATACTACCTGTCTTAGCAATATTTTTGATGGCACCCGCAGAAAGATTTACGCGTATACCTTTCTTTGATTGTTTGGCTTCATTGAAATACTTGAGCTGGCGTTCTGTCAGCGATAGTTTATTCGGACCACCTGCGATTTGTTCTAGCACTAGTGATATTTTTACTCCACATCGCTTCGCTGATGTCGACTGCAGTTTTTTAATCTGACCAGGAGTCAGACTGACACTAACATGATGATATGACATTTATGATATATTTCTGACTTCTAAATTAACGCTTGCATATTTTCCACTGGGGCATCAACGACTCTCATTCGTCCACCAACACCTTCAAGTAACATTGTTTTATCGCTGAGTATAACGGCGATTGCTCTGTAATTAGCACCCCCTGACGTCACACGAGCTCTAAAATATATGTCAACAACGGACTGTCTAAACAAATCCAAATGTTCCAGCGAAAAATAATAAATCGGATATAACGTTGTAAAATCTAGCTGTGATATTTGTAAGCCAGTATCAACATTTTGATCACGCCCCATAAACGACATCAATCAATGATATGCACGCGCCACATGATTTTGCTCGAAATTCAACAAAATATCCTCGGCTGGTTCTTGATGTCCGTTTATTCTCAATGAAACCTCGGAAACACCGAGTTTGTCAAATATCATTATACTACGCGTTTGATCATTTATTCGTATAAAATCTTGAAGCGCAACGAATATATGTCGTGGTGCAGAGATACCTTGTTGTGATGTTATATGCCATGTAAATAAACCATTAATTGCACTTTGAACAGCATCTGTGGTTGTTGTTAACCATGATAACGTCGACTTGCCGCAGCTGTTCATGAAAGCGAG
Source organism: Megalonaias nervosa (assembly GCA_016617855.1). Lineage (NCBI taxonomy): Eukaryota > Metazoa > Mollusca > Bivalvia > Unionida > Unionidae > Megalonaias > Megalonaias nervosa. Next base: position 6,346 of record JAECUM010038041.1, read on the forward strand.
TAAACGTTCTTCTTCGGTTATCGATGGAGTCATTACTGGCATCCACAATGAAATTTATGTCAGAATTACTTTACCAGCATCACCGGCGGATCGCCATATTGCATCATTGTCGGCGACTTTTCGTACGAGCATAACCTCATGTTTGGCTCCAAAAATAACTTTTCTAACATGTCTGCAAAATCCAAATATATGCGATAATGCAATCGCGCAAGAAAATCTTCTTTCCCCACCCCGCAAATAGATCGACGTGATGCGAATCCTAAGTTGAAATTTGGATTGGCACCATGAACCACAGGAGCAACGTCAGCGTAGTCAGCAGCAGCTGTAACTTTCTTTGGTCGTCTTATGTCATATGGTACGTAGTTAGGGTTGTCAGAAGTATCCTTGGTAAACATCATTGATGGACCAGCTGATTTTGAATAATCGTCGTTGTATCTTGCAAGGCCAAGTATCGTCGTGGCAACGTCAACATTATATTGAATCAATTCAATATTTCTTCCGTCGATCATGTACGTAGAGCTGTCGAACAACGCCATGATGCCATTATTGACAAAACTAACACTAACATTATATCCATACGCTGTATCATCTGTTTTTAAAATTTCACCCTCTACTTCAATAAATGCTTCAGCGGGTAAGAAATATCTACTCGTATCTTGAACCTGTAATTCGATTCGTCCACGCTGATTTGGCTGTCGTGCGTCATAAGAATAATACTGATAATCACGCACAGACTCATCCTTCAGAATTGGTGCATCCATGTCAAATGCGGGATCAGATACACGTTTAAACATATTTATGTTATTGGTCATCGTCTAATACGAAGACCACTTCCTGCCATCAGACTTGCTGCTATGTTTTTTTTCTTTGTCAATACCGTTGGTGTTGGCGGCTAACTCTGCTAGTTTTTGATTTGCGGCTTGATTTATTATTTTACTAACATTTGCAGGCATTGCCGTAGTGCTGGGTAATTTTACTGGTGGCTGAGGTTTTCGTCGTACTAATCGTGCTAGTCTATCCTTGATTGCAGAGAATGCTTTACTTGCAACGTCGCCGGCAGCACCGATACCTTTTTGACGAATAACGTCTATGGCTTTCATTCCTAGTTGCTTTGCAATCGGTATTGCTTTTGGGGCTATCCTTCTAAATAAACCCTGAACAACATCGCCGAGTCCGTCTCCGTAGAATGTTTTATATGTAGGTAATCTAGAATTTATTACCCTGACCATAGTTGGTCCACGTTGAGGAGCATGTATAATCATCTTATTATAGTAATTATATCTAACTGTTTAATCACTATAATAATCATCAGCGATTTCATTTATGAGGGACCGATACACGTTAATATCCATGATACCTCCTGTAAATAATCGTTGACAAATAGCAGCTGCTTCATTAATGATTTCTGGAGAATTATTACCGGCTCGTTTTCCGCCAATGAGGATTTCTAGTCTTTCAACATCGACAAGGACATTACCGGGACAAGTAATAAGACCACTCTCTCTGGTACCTGTACCAATACCACTTCCAATTGCGCTGGGGGCATCACATCGTAGGATTTTTCCTCGGATACTGGACTGGTTGTTTTTTGTCGTTTTTGTTGTTGTATTATTTGCTGTCGTTGATCTGGTGGTAGTTGCATCCACGCAATATGTTTATCTACTTCATGAATAAATGAAATATATCTTGTATCACTATTTCGAGCTTGATCAACATTGTAGTACATGCGGTATATCCATTTGTACCAATTATCGACATCAGCGTATTCAGATTTTAAAAATTGCACTCGATTATCATAACCTTTCACAGCAGTCGCCGCTAATTGTTTTGGATTTTTGATCTGTCCAATAGCATTAATAGCATATTCGGTAAATTTATCAGCCAGATTAACCTTGGCTCTTGCTCCTGGTTCTAGTTCTGGTTCTGGTATATCACCCTCCGCTTGGTCTGTATCATCAGGTATTTCTTGCACTGGTTGAACCGCAGCTATTTCAGCGGGAAGTTCTCGCAGAATTTTTTTTTTGCTTTCTTAGTTCGCTCTGCTATTTTTCCAGTTGCTTCAGCGGTTTTTTTCCAACACGGGAAGAATACCTTTAGTGATTTTTGTAATCTGCTTAAATAATTCTTCTGCGGATTCTGCAAATTCTTCTTGTGTTTGTTGACGCACCTGTAATTGTTGCTTAACACCATTATGAAGTGGAAGATGTTTTCGTATTGCCTCTAATCGCTTTCGAGCTAGTCTAGCTGAGTGAGCTTCACCAATCATTATTAATATAATAATTATTTAATTATAACAGCAGAGAGGGTGAGACCAAGCGTACGTGACCTAACCGTAAAAAGAGTCGCAACGCGTTGGAAAAATACACGTCAAACAACGCGTAACAGCGACGAGCTAACCCACAAGATTTCGTTAACGCGGTCCTCCCCGTATGAAAATGCGTTTAGTTAGAGGCTTTGGTTTAGCGTTATTGACTTTATTTTCAGTCTTCGTAGGAACCTTTAGTTTTCATAAATAAGGTTTCCAGCAAAATGGTCTGTTCACCCTCTCTGCTGCTAATGTTTGAGTTTTGTAGTGAGAGGCAAAGACCCTTTTTTTTCTTCTTTTTTTTACAGGTACATGTTGTTGTTGTAGGGTTTAACGCCATTTTTAGCACAAGATAGGCTATACATGGCGGCCACGATAACTGGTGGAGGAAGAACCCTGGAAAACCCCGGGAAGAACCACCGACCCACGAGAAGCTACTAGCAAGTTTCTCACGTACCCACGTTAGCAGAGCCTGAGACTCGAGCCCACGCAAACCAGGCAAATGTTTATTCCATGGCTTACAGAAGTCTCCAACTCAAATCAACCACGATGGCTATGTGAGGACTAACAGATTGTCATTAGGGCCGCATCACTGAAACACTTTCATACAGCGAAAGCAGCTCATATAAAAGGCAGCCATTTGAAATGTTGGAAAAAAGTAGTAAACCATGAATCGAATGTTTATCACAACTGGCTGGCTGTGAAGAAAAAAAATTTGCATTATTAATTATTTTCCTAATTCCGAGTGTCGTTGTGGGCCGAAGGAAATGACTCATCGGGCCGCGTGTTTGAGACCCCTGATGTCATACATTCTACAACTATGGAAAGCTATAGGCTAAAAAGTTAGGAAATTAAAAAAAATAGGTAACGTTCAAATAAACAAAAAATAGCCCAAAAATAACATGCTAGTAAAATAAAAATATTAAGTTTCAAACAATAAGATCAATAGTCCAATAAAGCAAACGAGGCACATACGAAACAAACAAAATATCAAAAGAAACAATCAAACGCCAAACCAAATATAAGGTTAGTAAATGAAACAAACAAAAATCAAGCTGGTTAAGCAATCTTATAGTGAAACAGATGCATTAGATAATGTAAAGAAACGCACACATACATCCATACGCAAACGCTATTGACAAATGAACAAAATGCGATAGTCAAATGATCAACTTCATGAAAAGAATCGAGAAACGCCCTTGCATTGTAAGGGAGGTTAAGTTTATTAAGCCAAGAGCACAAAACATTTGAACATGGCGCGTCAGGTTAGATAGAATAATATAACTAACTTTGTTTATAAAGCTGTTCATTGAAGCAACCGATTTGTTGTCACGCGCCATAAAATCAAGCCGTAGCCGCCCACTCCATGGTCCTAGTGCTACTGACAGCATCAAGATCGCCCCTTGAATTGACTAGGGCAGGGTGGTCCAACATCTTCAACATCGTAGGCCAAATGGAGCAAAGCTGTTACATAAAGAAAAAAAAAA